>JAPYZL010042060.1:0-10964 GCA_030522825.1 Platygaster orseoliae
TCTTTGTTTTTGAGTTTTGCAAAAAGTGGTAAAGGACTTTTCGACTCGAAATTAAAAAAGGAATTCAGGATTTTTTTTTATCGCGGACTTTGGGACACCTTGTATATTGGACCTTTGAAAAAGACACTTTGTCACAAAGTGTCTGAGACGTTTGAAAGTGTTTTAGAATTTCGATAAAGATACTTCAAGAGGTTTTCAAATTTCAAATAAGGCTCTGTCTAAAAATTCTAAAAGACTTCGAGAAATTTGTGCAAATTTTGAGTTAGACACTTCAAGAAGTGTCTTACAAGTTTAAAATTGTATTAGAATTCCAATAAAATACCCCAAGTAGTGTCTTGGAAATTTGAAAGTGTCTCAATACTCTGAATGAGATACATTGAAGTGTCTCAGAATTTTAAATAAGGTACTTCAGCAAGTGTCTTAGATATTGGAGAATGTCTAAGAATTCCAAAAAAGACACTTCGAAGTGTCTTAGAATTTTAAATATGACACCTTGAGAAGTGTCTTAGACAATACTGAATATCTTACAACTAAAAAAAAGCCAATTCATTGGTTTGGGGGGGGGGGAGCTATGAAGGTAGGGGGCCTATTTTCCGGAATACAACACATCCAAAGCAGGTGTAGTTACGCCACCGATTATACTCCAAAAAAGTTCAATGAAAAATTGTAGCCCTTCCCAAAGTCAAATCCTAGAACCGCCACTGTTATATACATATAACAAACTCACATCGTAAAAATATGCAAAATAAGCATGCAATATAAAACACAAACAAACACTACCTTAAATCCATGTCCCGAATCCCATCGTTGTAAGCTCGCTCGATGGCCAATCGGAATCGACCTTCAGGGCCCATCATTGTAACAGCTGTTGCGATCTTGGTATACAAAACCCCAAGGGCCCAATCCTGCCATATGAAAAGAATCGGATTTTGCTCGAGCGGAACGCGAAGTGGTACGACTATGACAAGCTCCAGCAAGAGGCCAAAGAGCAATGGGATCACACCAACGAGGAGGACGAAGGCGACAGTTGCCTTCAACCCGATCACCGCCCAGTTCTTGATTTTGTCGATGATCGCCCGTCGACCGCGCGGCAGCCAAGATATCGCGAGACCCAAACCACGGCTCACCGCCCAGCACACGTATGAACCGCAGGCCACGGTGTACACTTCGTGCACTTTGCCAGATGATTCCGTCGCTGTCGTCGTTGCATCTGCGAACACGTAACATGTGCACGACATAATATGGGACGTTGAAGATAAATAAAACACGATTGGATGATATGTGTGAATTTGTGACATGAACATATGCATAATAGGCTCACATGTCAAAATATACAACATAAAATTGGAAATATGGGAAACAATACATATCAGAAGAAACTCACTGTTTTCTAAGGCGAAGAGCGTAACTGCCGGGCTAGCGGTTCCACTGGCCGTCCAAATAACCATGAGCTTGCGACCGATCCAAACGGGAACGGTCATAGCGGCCAGACTGATGACCACGAGGGATGCGCAGATGCACAAAAGCAAAGCGAGCAGCCTGGCTAAGAACCAGACCGGTCGCACGTAAGGTTGGAAGCCCATGGGGCCCTCCCTCTGAAGCATGGCTTGATGGACGGCACCGAGGGCGATGGGCTGCGGTTCCTCAGCAACGGCGTTCGTTTCCTCGGTTTCGTTTCTTAACAAGTACGACTGAAGGTTCAGCATCCACGCTACCACGCGACACCAGGTCTTTATCAGCGCCTTCAGCCAAATTCGAGTGTGCGATTGCTCCAAGAGCGCGGGAAGAATTACGTGGAGCAGTACCAGCTCCAATGACAGTTCGCTCATCTGCAAGACGAGGAATTCATCATTTCCTGATCCAACTATAAGCATTAAAGTAATGGTTAAGGATGACAAATACCGGAGCCTCGCTTTGGACAGCGACCATGTACGGCAAAAACCCAGGATAAGCCCACTTCAAGATTCTGACGGGTACCCAGACCATCAGCAGAATGGCTGTCCCAAAGATGATAGCGGACGCTACCAATCTTCGAACGTGCGTCAGGATCGGCAGATGTATCATTTCCTGGATCGGCGAGAAGTCCGGATCGAGGTTCCTCAGGAACCAGAGAACCCCAGGCCTAAGGACCTCCCTCAGCAATAATATGAACGAGGCGAAGTAGTAGATGTACACCATACCGGCGAGCCAGTGTATGAACATCGAGGTACTTGGCGCATGCTTGAAGGAGGCCTCTCTGTCGCGGAGGGTCGCGTCGAACATTGCCAAAGAGCATATATCGAGCCACCAGCCGCAAATCGAGGGCAGAACCCCGATTTCCACGACCGAAAGCAGCGAAACTTTGACGACCACATAGCAGAGGCCAAGGATTCGCTGCGACCTTTGGAAGCCGACTATCGCCGCCAGGGTGTGCAGCACCACTAGCCACACACCGATCACGCAGTAGCCGCACAACGTTGTCACCAAACCCTCGAAATGCGAGGCTACCGCGTGATCCTGGAATCCCAGACTCACGATCGCCAAGTTGCCTATGTGGTATGGGCAAAATGCGAATACCTAGAAATATAAGATGTTCTCATTGATCTGATGGTGACTCAGGGATGGTGGTTTCACCATAATGAATCCTCACCATAATGAAGAGAGTATTCAGGGAAATGATCCAGAACACGTGCTCCAAAAAGAGCAAGGAACCGTCCAACCCTAATAGTCTCTCCCAGGTGAGCTCTTCCACTGGCCTATCCCAGTCCATGGGATTCCAATTAGCTTCTTCTGCCTCTCCTTGGGCCTGGTCACCCTGAACTTGTGCTGCTCTCCAAATACCTCCCAATCCCAAGGCATTTCCTTGGCCACCTTCTGGAATTATCTCACCTTGTCTATGTTCGACTAGTTCAGCCATCTCTTCATTAGCGATCATATTTGCGTCGCCTACATCATATTTTTTCGTTCATTAGGTTAATCTAGAGATCCTTTAAGAAGAGAGACTGGCAATGAGCGTCCCTACATTGCTATTGGCGTAGTCAAGTCAGGACTACAATATGGCCGAGCGAATAGAAGAGAACGTGGGAGAGACAGAGAACAGAGAAGGGAGAACGTGGGAAGAACAGAGAAGCTGACACTTACTGTCGGCCATATTGTTGCCTCATTGCCAGTCTCTCTTCTTAAAGGGTCTCTAAGTTAATTCTCTGAAGAAAATGAAAAGGGTTACAAAAACATTGATGGTTCATAACTCAAAACATAAATTACCCTGATTGATGACTTCTTCTCTGGGTGGTTCATTAACAAATGGTGGCACGTTGTTGTTGTCGTTACCCGCAGGTCGTTGATCATCAAGTTGTGCGTCATTTTGCAGAGCTTGTTCTACATTGTTGACAGGTGGGTCGACATTTCTATCGATCCACTCGGGACCGCCCACGTTCAAGATTTGTTCCCTCAACCAAACCAGTCCAATAAAAGCTATCAATGTGCAAGTAACGACGAAACAACCGTGAAAAATATCCGAAGATATGTTCTCCGTGGAGAGAATTTCCATTGGCAGTGTCAATATCTGGAAATAATTGCCATGAAATTGGATGAATCCTAAATTTTCCAAGAATCGTCAAGTTTTCAAGAGAACAAGGTGATGGCATCATGGGGTAAATAATTTCACTAGAACAACTCCCACAATTACTTCTAGGTTTATTTAATGCAAATTTATTACGATGTATAGAGGTTTCATCCGTGACACTCAGGAAATGTCTAAATCGTCCACAACAGTGGTACCAACTCAGAACTAGAAGATTTCATATAGAGCCCCTACACCATTTTGATTGCTATCTTCAGGCTTGTAAACCACCTGAAGTTGCTTCATTATAAAGTGACAATTTCTGTGACGGGAGTGTTTCAAAAAATGATGCAATCTATGTATATGATTGTATCTAATGAGGAAATATAATTATCCATCTAACAATTACAAAATGATATAGTGAATGATCGATATAATGATATGAATGTTAGTAAAAAATGATTGGAATAAAAAACATAATATTTCTCGTGAATTATATTTATATGTTGAGAGTGGATCATCTGTAACTTATAATAGCTTCATAGAGGGTAGTCATATTGCTTCTATGGAGGTAGCTATTTTGATTTACAACTTCAGGTATTGAATTAGGCTGTGAATATGGCTGCAAATCGTTTGAATGTAGCTAGAAGTATGTATATACAAATTCTAGTACTGATGAACATACCTTGAGAAGATCGAAAGAGCCACTGAACAGGACCCGGTAAGTTCGACAGGCCGTCAAGGGAACGATTCCAAGCCAGGCGATGGCGACCAAGGTGTAATGCAGCCAGTACTTGACAGCCGTCACGACGCTGGTCAAAATTCCATAGAGTACGTCGCGCAAAGGCAATCTCCGTGGCATGTCCGGACTGTATATCGGGGTGAAGGAAAATCGATAGCCGCATAGCTCGCAGAATTCTTTTCTGGAATAGCGCATCCACTGCACCAGGCACTCCTGGTGGATCCACTTTATGCTACCGGTGCAAATGCAAGGGTGGAAAAGTGGCCGGTCCGGCAAGCCCTCTGACCTGCACACCCTGCAAATGTCCGCGCTCGACATTTCCTCCGCCATGTCGACGCTTTTTTCAGGTTCTTCGAATTATTTCTGGAGCGAAACCTGCAAAAGCGACGTCACGAATTTTCGTTGTGTGAATTTTCTATTAGTTTGTTTATTTCTTTATTTAATATAGTTAATTATTTATTTTGTCTTGAAATTGAAATGCAGTTAATACTATTGCAATTTACTTTGCTTCTTTTGTAAGACAGCAAAATCCTACCGTGCTTTGTAATAAAAATCATGATTTAACACCGAAATTATATTTTAGGGTTTTCTTTAAGCGATGTTTAAACTGTTGTCCAAAAATATATATTACTGTAAATAATATTTATTACTATTAATAATATATTATCATGATTGTTATAAATGGTTATGTAACAACAATAACGGTTTTTTATTATATAGGTTAATCTATTTTAATTTTTTTATTTTTTAACTCAATATTTGATTATCAAGTTCCATTTAATTGTTGAAAAATGAGAATTCTGTGGTTTTGAATTTTCTTTAGATTTTTGTGATCTATCTTAAAAGGTTTTTTGAATTTTTTTCCCATATTGTGTTATAATGAATTTATCTTAAAAAAAATTCCACATTTTCTTTATTTTATAAATGTGGGATTGTGAGATTTCTAGATACATCATCTTTTTGGTGGAATTATTACAATTTATTTAATTTCTTTGTATGTCAAACTACAAACGAGATTTTTTTAAGAAAAAATTTTTATTTTAATCGTGTTTTAATATCTTGAAAATTAACGAAGAATAATTACGATGAAAAAGGCGGAAGTACCAATTTTTCAGATTTTTAGGTATAATATCTTAGTTTATTTATTTGACTTTTATCTATCTAAATTCTAATGTTCATACAAAAAGTCTTTCTGCAAACATTTTCAAAAAAAAAAAAGTTTGTTTTTGAATATTTTGAATATTTGCATTTTTTAGTTTTACTGTCACTTCTATTGATTCTCTATTTTTTGTTGAATTTCAATTTTAATATCTTTCAATTAAAAATTTTACAGTTTTATGTTTAATTCTCATGCGCTCAACTTAGAAATTATTCATTTTTTTTCAAAGTATAAAACTGAAATCAAATAACTTGAATTTCGAAGCTTAAAATATTATATTCTTTAAATATTCAACTTCGAGTAATTTTTTTAAATATTTTTATAAATTTGGAAAAAAATAACGCCGAAACAGATTTTTTCAAAAAAACCCCTTATGAACATTTTTTCTGCCTACGCCCCTGAACTGTTTAACATATTTTCAAAAATTGCATATATTTTCATAACCAAAATTCCCTATTTCACATTTGACAGTACTTTATAGAATAAAAATGTGAAAACTAAATATTCTCAAACTTTTCAAGTTAAAGAATTGATCAACAGAATTTCAATCTTCTAATTTTAATTTTATAAATTGAATTTGGTGGTTTCTGAAATTTACCTAAAATTTTCAACTTGTAGAATTTGAAAATTGTATAATTGAAGTTGGGATATTTTAAATATTCGAATTGTTGAATTTCTATTTTTATTTATTAAAACATACTTATTTAAAAGTAGTAAATAATTATTTAAATGTACTCTACTTTTTTATGGCTAACATTCAAAATGGTTAATTTTTTTCTAGTTGTAGAATTAGCATTAAATGACCAAAATTTTGAAGTTATAAAAAATGTTCTATATTTAATATTTTGCATTACATAATCAAATCAATATTTAATGTATAATATTAAGTAATATTTAATATATATTATAATATATTAATAGAATAGAATATATATATATATATATATATATATATATATATATATATGTGTATAAATATTATGTAATATAATGATATAATATTTAATATATAATATTTAATACTCTTCTAATTTTAATTTATAAATTGAAGATTTGGTGGTTTCTGAAATTTATCTAACATTTTCAACTTGTAGAATTTGAAAATTGTATAATTCAAGTCGGAATATTTTGAAAATTCGAATCGTTGCATTTCTATTCTTACTTATTAAAATATAATAATTTAAAAGTAGTAAATAATTATCTAAAGATACTCTACTTTTTTTGGCTAATATTCAAAATAATTTTTTTTTTCTAGATATAAAATTAACATTAAATGACCAAAATTTCGAAGTTATTTGAAATATTCTACATTTAATAAATAATATTTAATAGTGTTTAATATTTAATAGTGTTTAATATATAATATAATAATATAATAAAATAAGATAATATAATAATATAATATTTTATAATCTTCTAATTTTACTTTTATAAATTGAAGATTTGGTGGTTTTTTAAATTTATCTAAAATTTTAAACTCGTAGAATTTGAAAATTGTATTATTGAAGTTGGAATATTTCGAATATTCGAATCGTTGAATTTCTATTTTTATTTATTAAAAAATAATGATTTAAAATTAGTAAAAAATTATTTATATATACTTTTTTTATGGCTAATATTCAAAATAGTTAATTTTTTTATAGTTATAGAATTAGCATCAAATGGCCAAAATTTTGAAATTATTGAAAATATTCTATGTTTAATATTTTGCATTACATATTCAATTCAATATTTAAGGGGATCTTCTACCTTGTGGCCTCGTTTTTGATACTGTTTTTTGAGAATGAATTGTAAAGAAACCAATAATGCTTTCGAAGTGCGGTTTTTTGCATTTAATTTATTCGACACAAATTGTATTGAAATTTTACTGTCTCCAACTTGACCGTGATTTGACCTTAAAATATCCCTTACAAAAAATGTATACCAAAACGGTTAACACGATTCAGCTCATGAAAGTCGTCTGAAACAAAAAAACCAAACCGATTCAGTTTTTTTACGACGTTGGCTATCGTTTGATACGAGCTTTTTGGATTTTTCCAATTTTAACAATTTTTACAGTTGTTTTTGACTTTGAAAATGTGGAAATAATTTTTTTTTAATTTTTTGTTCACTATTACGTGAAGTATTTAAATCTTCTAAATTCCTCTTGTCAAACGATAGCCAAAGTCATGAAGAAACTGAATCATTTTGGTTTTTTTGTTTCAGACGACTTTCATGGGCTGAATCAGCTGAATCGTGTCAACCGTTTTGGTATACATTTTTCGTGAGGAATATTTTAAGGTCAAATCACGGTCAAGTTGAAAACAGTAAAATTTCAGTATAATTTGTGTTGAAAGTATATAAATAAATAAATTAAATGCAAAAAACCGTATTTTGAAAGCATTATTAGTTTCTTTACAATTCATTCTCAAAAAACAGTATCAAAAACGAGGCCACAAGGTAGAAGACACCCTTAATTGAGTATTTAATTAATGTGCAATATTTTGTACTCAATATTTAACATATAATATTTCATATATATTATAATATATATGTGAATAATATAATATGATATTTAATATATAATATTTGATAATCTTTTAATTTTAATTTTATAAATTGAAGATTTGGTGGTTTCTGAAATTAATCTAAAATTTTCAACTCGTAAAATTTGAAAATTGTATAATTAAAGTTGGGATATTTTAAATATTCGAATCGTTGAATTTCTATTCTTACTTATTAAAATATACTAATTTAAAAGTAGTAAATAATTATTTAAAGACACTCTACTTTTTATGGCTAATATTCAAAATAATTAATTTTTTTCTAATTATAGAATTAACATTAAATGACCAAAATTTTAAAGTTATTCAAAATATTCTATATTTAATATTTTGTAAAAAAAAATATCCAATTCAATATTTAATTGAGCATTTAATTAATATTTAATACTTTGTATTCAATTTTAATATATAATATAATATATAGAAATATAATATAATATAATATATAGAAATATAATACAATATGATCTATAGAAATGTATTATAATTAAATATAATACAATATATAAATATAATAAAATATTTAATAATTTTCTAATTTTAATTTTATAAATTGAAGATTTGCTTGTTTCTGAAATTTATCTAAAATTTTCAACCCGTAGAATTTGAAAATTGTATAATTAAAGTTAGGATATTTTAAATATTCAAATCAGTGAATTGATTTTCTTCCTTATTAAAATATACTAATTTCAAAGTAGTAAATAATTATTTGAAGATACTCTCCTTTTTTTTTGACTAATATTCAAAATAATTAATTTTTTTCTAATTATGGAATTAACATTATATGACCAAAATTTTGAAATTATTTAAATATTCTACATTAAATATTTTGTATTCAATTCTTAATATATGATATTAAACAAAATAATAATAAAATAAAAAATATTGAATATTTTCATTAATTTGGAAAAAAACAATACCGAAACAGATTTTTTCAAAAAAACCCCTCATGAACGTTTTTCCTGCCTGCGCCCCTGAAATGTTTCACATATTTTCAAAAATTTCACGTATTTCCATAACTAAAATTCCCTATTTCACATTTGACAATACTTTTCACTATAAAAACGTAAAAACTGAATACTCCCAAACTTTTCAATAAATCCAATTCCCAAACAACAATAAAAGTTACGACTTCCCTACTTAAACAATTTGACATCAAATATCACATTTGACATATCCAAATTCGCGCTGTTACGTTCATTAAAAAAATTGATCGTTCCCAATTTCGGCAGCAGTTTCAACCCCTAAAATCCCCTTTTGACGTTTGCCCTTGCCAAACAACATTTTTCTATGAAACTCGAATAATTTCCAAACTTTCCAAAACTGCATTTATCGTGCGATTTTCGCAAATAGAATAAAATCGCAAACAACCACAAAATAGAACAATGACGACATAAATATTTCTCGCGAGTAAATACATGTCCCTCAAGGAATTTCGACGACACGAAATATTATTCCGAATTTCGATTATTTGGCAAAAGCTCGCGACGCTGATGAACTAAAACACTCACGTTTTGTGCGACGTTAAAAACGGTCAAAAATCACGCCAAATTATTGTTGGGCATTGTAACATAACAAAACTTGGAAAAACACAGGAAAATATTTACTCCCATCAAATTCCATGCTATGAAGTGAATACGTAAAACAGCTGGTAAACAGCATTTTATTTCGAAGGTATTTGTCACTGCGCATGTCTAAAGTTTAGAGATAAAAAAAGTATACTTATCTCTTTCTAACTTATGTAAGGCGAGAGAGAGGGAGATACTTTTTCATCCCTGCTCAAGTATACGGTATGTCGTGTGTGGAAAAAATTTGACATAAGTAGGCATACGCGCACATAAAATACAGTACAAAAATGAAAACATTCAAATACATTTTACGTAATTCTAATTGTTTAGAAAAAATATAATTTATAATTTGAGTTTTTGATTTAATTTTGACGATTTTGACAATTTTGTAGGAAATGATATTATAATATTTATGAAATTAAACGGTTGTTAAGTGTAGAAATGAAACAGTATACCTTTCTCTTTCTAACTCATGTAGGGTGAAAGAGAGAAATACTTTTCCATCCCTACTCGAGTACATGATATGTCGTGTATGGAAAAAATTTGACATAAGTAGGCATACGTGCACATAAAATACAATACAACAATTGAAAACATTCCAATACATTTCACGTGGTTCCATGGTTCCATTTGTTTAGAAAATATTCAGTTTTTTCTGTAACTGAACTAATTGTTCACGTACGTGAACGGTTGTTACAATTAGAATTCATACATTCACCGCAAGCATTTTTTAAAGCTGCAATAACGATATCGTCAAAGTGAGTTACATGTGATGTGTTCGAAATTTCGATTCTATACATTGCGATTTTTGTGGGTTATGTTTAATAATTTCAGCGTATTTTTAATTGTTTTCGAAATTCGAAAGGAAAAAATTATGCGTACAGATTCTTATGATTTTTATATTTGATATTGAGGGAATTTTAATTTGTATAATTTGGATGTTTATTTAAATTTAAAAAAATTATAAATTTTGAGATTATAAAACTGAAAGTTGAAAATTTTATTAAGGAATGCTACAAATTTTGGAAATTGAGAGTTTCAATTGTATTTTGACGTTTTTGTAGGAAATGGAAGTGTAATATCCATGAAATTTCAATGATTTTTAATATCCATGAAATATTATAGATTATTGTTTAATAAATAGCAAACAATTTTTAAATGCTTATAATATTCAATTATACAAAATTGATTATTTTATTTTATTTATACATTATAATTATAATATATAAGTATAAAAAAAAATTTTTAATTTCTCATTTGCAATTTTTGATATTCAGTCCAGAAATATTTATGATATTTCAACAATTATTGATTAATATCTGGTCTAGGAATTAATTCGTGCGGTTTTTAATCAAAAATTAGAGCTTATTTTAAAAACAAAATGAATGAATACCTTAATGAAAGTATTGTC
>JAPYZL010042073.1:0-34310 GCA_030522825.1 Platygaster orseoliae
GTCATGAGTACCAACATAACGCCACCAAAATATCAAAAATCGAACATACGTAGCCCGCGAAAATTCAAAATTCGCGATACTTTTTGAACAAACCTCGTAGTCATTAAAGTCCTCTCTAAATCTGGAACAGTTGATTATGACTGTTGCCAGTCAATTTGACTGTTTGAAATCAACAAAAGTCGTCCACTTGTCAACCAGTAGGTTCAACTGGTTGAATGGATGAAGTCCCCTGGTTGAATGGATGAAGTCCCCTGGATGAATAAGTGAAAATAACTGTTATACTGTTGTTTTAACTGAACAAACACCTAAATTAATCGTTCGACTATTGAAATCAATTACTAAAACAGTTATTAAGTTCTCTCTAAAGCAGAAACAGTTGATTATCGCTGGTTGTTTGTCTATTTGACTATTCCAAATAGACAAAAGTCGTCTACTTGTCAATCAGTAGATTCAACTGGTTAAATCTATGAATTTCGCTGGATTAATAAGTGAAAATAAGTGTTTTACAGTTGTTTTAACGAAACAAACACTTAAACTAACTGTGTGACTATTGAAATCAAATACTAAAACAGTCATTAAAGTTCTCTCTAAATCAGAAATAATTGATTATCACTGACTGCCAGTTTATTTGATTGTTTCAAGTCGATAAAAATCGTCCACTTGTCAATCAGCAGATTCAACTATTCGAATCGATGAATTCTGCTGGTTGAATAAATGAGAATGACTGTTTTACAGCTGTTGTAACTGAACAAACGCCTAAATCAAAACAATCATTTAAGTTCACTGTCATTTAAGGTTGATTATCACTGGTTGCCAGTCCATTTGACTGTTTCAAATCTACAAAAGTCGTCAACTCGTTAATCAGTAGATTCAACTGTTTGAACCGATGAATTCCGCTGAATTTACAAATTCTCTGAAACCAGCGATTATAATTTATCTCATCAACAATTCAAACTTTTCATATTCACAAGTACCAAGTCAAATAATAAATACCGTTCCTCTTTTTTTTAGCATTAAAAACACTAAATAATCTCAAAACAATGCAATCACCTCTTTTAAAATCTCAAGCTATTCAAGTTCCAGTTTAATTACCATAATGAGTATTCAGAACTGCAATAACGCACTTATATATTTCATTACTGTTGAGAAAACTCTAATTGATGTACTTATCTTCGGAATTAGCGTCATTATCATGATAAACAGATACGGGAACTTTTCCTAATAAAGACACACGGGAAAAATGGCTCTCCCGGGAATTCAATATCGTGGCAGATGTATGTATCTTAATCGTGCATATTTTTCATTGCAGGCGAGCTCTGCCGACCATTAAATTGCAAGAAGAAAGAGCTTTGTCTTCTCGAAGACGCTTTCACGGCAGTGTGCGTTTCGAAGAAAGAACTTTACAAATCTGGGTAAATATATCAACATAATGTACTTCATCTCGAAGAAAAAAAAACCTCGATCAAAGCTTGCAGGAACAGGCAAACCAAAACTCATGCCAAAACCGAAAAAAATTGATATCTCGCTTTTTTCGGGTCATTAATTTTCAATGTCGACGTAAGCCAATTATCAAGAACGAGTCATTTATCAATGGCACTTTCAACCCAGCGCTTTAGCAATTTTTCTCTTAAATTTTGCACGATACTTGGACAAAAGAAAAAAAAGCTCGTACTTTTTACTTCGAGAATGATCAAACGTGAATACGACGAAGTGCATAACTTTTGTCTCCCTTAAACTTTCGGAAAGTTCTACAGAAGGGTTATTGGAAAAAAAGGTTTTGGACTGGTGCTTGGAGATGTGTCAGAATCACGAGTTTGTTAATGAGTTTATTATGTGCAGCGGCGTAGGCAGAAGGGGATTTTGAGGGTTCAAAACCATCTTGAAATTAGGGTGAAATTAGGTATTTTTTTATGTAAAAATGAAGAAAAAGGAATGATGAACATAAAAATCAATAAAAATACTAATGATAAGAACGTGATGCGTTGAAATAATAATAATGATTATGAAAATAAAAAAATTCAATAATTATGAGTAAAAAAAATTAAAATATATGAAAACAGTCAAAAATGTACATAATAAAATTTAGAATACGTAACAAATGATTTTTTGGTAGTTTTGAAATTGGAATAAAAAAAAGGATTCTTAATTTCACTATCTCAAAAATAACAACAATCCTGTGTTCAGAATAATCATAGTTATTAATTTTTGGCTAGAATAAATAAGTACCTGAGAAAAAAAATGTCAGGGAAATGTTGAAATTCTAAGAAACTTGAAACTCTGGAGCATTGAATTTAACAAAATTTAGACAAAAGTTTATGGAAATATCAAAAATATTTAAAAATCGCTAACAAACTGAAGAATTACTATAATTGTTAGAATTCTATAAAAAAATGTGTTTTTTTTTAATTTTATCAAATATGTACGATTTTCAAATCTTAGAATTCTACAATATTGAATTAATGGAAATTATTTGTAAAAATCTATAAAATAGGTATACTATAGAATGCTACAAAATAAAAAAAAAAATAAATTATCAAAAAACGGAAAATGAACATAAAATAAAAAAAAAATACAAACGACAACAACGTAATGCGTTGAAATGATAATAATGATTATAAAAAGGAATTAATCAATAATAATAAGAAAAAAAAGGAAAATATGTAAAAACAGTCAAAAATTCACATACTCAAATCTAGAGAACGTAAAAAATGTTTTTTTTTTTTGGTTTTTAAATTTGAATACAATTAAGAACTTTTAATTGCACTATTTCAAAAATAACAATAATCCTGAATTCAGAAAAATTATACTTCAATATAAATTATTGGCTAGGATAAATAAATAATAAAATTCTAAAAAGCTGAAACATACGTAAATGTTTAAATTCTAAGAAACTTCGAACTCAGGAGCAATGAATTTTCGAAATTTGGACAGGATTTTACTTCAATTTAGACAGAAAATTATGAAAATACCTAGAAGTATTTCAAATCGTTAACAAACTGAAAAAATACTGAAATTGTTAGAAGTCTATGAAAAACTGTTTTTTTTTTAATCTTAACAAATACGTACGATTCATAAATCTTGGAATTCTAGATAATCAAATTAAAAAAATTGTATATAAAAATCTATAAACTAAAAATACTAAAAAATGCTACAAAATTTAATAAACACTGCAACACTACAAAAATGAAAAAAATTTATAAATTATTCAAAATACACGAACATCTAATGTTTTCAAACACATTTTAAAATAATGGAAATTCATTAAAATAAGAATTGTAAAAAATCTAATTAAATGATTCTGTATAGAAACCTAGAAATAAATTAAAAATCTATGAAAATTCTAGAAACTCAAAATCGTTGTCAATTTCAAAATTTCAGTATCGAATTTTACAAATTTGTTAATTTAATCATAAATTCACAAGAAATCGATTAAATACTACAGAATGCAACAAAATTGTAGAAATGGCGTTGAATTTTAAATATTGATGAGTTCCTGAAGTACTTTAAAAATTTCTTTTTCTAGAGATTTAATGATTTTTTTTCTCTGACGATTTAATTTTGCAGATAAAATTTTTCAATTTTACGAATTTCACAGTTTCAAATTAACCTATATTTTAGAGTCCGGAGTCACAAATTTTTCAAATTTTACTCATTTGTTTTCGAAATTTTGTTAAATTCACAGAGAATTCAAATTTCGTTTGATCGTTTTTCAAATTTTGTTAAATTCACAAGGAATTTATGAAATACTACAGAATGCTACAAAATTGTATAAATAACGTTAAATATAAAATATTTATGAGTTCTTGAAATACTGAAAACATTTATTTTTTGGTAGGATTTTATGATTTTCATTCTCTTACGATCTAATTTGTGACGTGGAATCAGGAAATAGGGTTTGAGAGGAAAAGTCGTAAGGCTCATATTACCTTTACGCTCTGGGTGAATGTAGGCCCAACGGATTTTCCCCTCAAACCCTATTTCCTGATTCCAAGTCGCATTTATCTAAAAAAATTTTTCAATTTTACGAATTTTGCAGTTTAAGGTTTATTTAAATTTGAGAGTTCAGAATCAAAAACTTTACATATACGTACCCAATTTAAAGGAACTCGATTTTTGTGATTTTTAAGTCACTGAAGTTAGAATTTTGTCTTTTCATAATACTTTCAGTATTTTTCACATTTCCTCAATAATTATACAACTTGTAGAGTTTTCTTACTTTTATAAATCTTACATAGCTTTTTTAAAATCGATGCTCTAAAGATCAAAGTCTTGTAAAATCATATAATAAGTTCTGAAAAAATTATATTCAGACATATTTTTTCAAAAAACCCTTCCCAAACATTTTTTCTGCCTACGCCCTTGATAAAATGACTCCTCGATAGATAATTAGTCACTAAAAATATCAGCCAAAATGGCGCCTTCTTTTGCCCCAGTTTAATGTAATGCAGAAGTTCATAAAAGTCTTCGGTTTATTTTATCAGGTCCCGAACAACGCAACATCGGAGAATGAGGTCAGATTCTGGAGTTGACTCGGAAGATGATGATGACGATGACGCTTTTTTCGACTCAGAAGATGATGATGAAGATCAAGATGATTCCAAGTGAGTCTCAATTTCACTTAACTTTGTCAACAAGACTTTGGGGCTTTGTAAAAAATTTTTCCAGATTTTCCAGATGTTTTTTTTTTGTAGAGCAGAATTACCGAATTATTTATTTTAACTTCATTCTTAAATTAGATTCACGTACAATTATTAAACTTCTTTTTTTTTCATCAACTTCGCTTCTATTCTCAGTATACCAATTTCTTTGTCTAAATTCAGACCAATTCAAACCGACATCTGTTCTACTTGTAAACCGAAAAAAGCGTATTTTTACCGCTGTGGCAGTATAAAAATAACTTCTCTTCCCGAAATTCACAGCATCACTTTTATCGATCAGACCACTCAACTTAAGAAAGAAGACTTGAAAGCTGATTATCGAAAGTTCAGTTTCGATTTGAACCACGCTGCATTCCTGTAATTCAAATCTATGGCGATCGTTAGTGACGAGAGCTTTCGTAGTCGTTTGTCAATGACTCTTTATCTAACTTCATCGGTGTTGCGACCACCTTTTTCCTCTTGAGAAAGTTTTCGTCGTCATTAAATTTTCACAAACTTATTTCCCTCAAACTGAATAAGCCATTACGTTTTCGCGTATTGTTTGATCTTCATTTTATACCTCTTTCATTCCGTAATCATCATTTGTTTTCTCAACTAACTTGAAAACGAATAGTTATTCTTTCTTACGGAAAAAGTAATAATATTTTATTATGTGCTGGAAGGAAGATTGTTAATTTTAAGAGAAAATCGCTGTGATGCATTATTAGTTATCGATGAATTTTTCGCTTGTTATTAGCGACTGCAAAAATGAGCCAATCAAGGAAGCTCTATAAATTTTGCATTACTGATTCACCATCTGGTCCTAATGGATCGCGGGACGCGACGATAAAATATAATCCATTTTTAATCAGATTATGAAAAGTGGCTCCAATTTCAAGATAGAACCTGAATGGCATTACTATATAATAGATGAAATTATTTTAAAAAGAGATTTTCAGTTGAAAAGATACATGAAAAAAGGGTTGGTTGTATCAGCTTAAAGATATGTTGTTTTGACAGAACTTGACACAACAAATTTTTTTGCTACTAGAGCACAACTAATACGCAATGAAAGTTTATGCATTATGTTTGTGCTCTGGCAACAAAAAAATAAGCTACTGCAGCAAAAAATATTCATTTTGTCAATTTTTGTTGAAATAGCACAACTTTTTGCTGATACAGCAAATCCTATTTTCCCGTGTATGATTTGAAGAAAATGAGCCAGAATTATTCAAAATTAATACACTGAAATCAAAAATGAAATGCTCAGAAATACACAGAAAAGCTCAGAAATACTGTATCTGGCTGCTTTAGACATTTTTAGGTAATTGTTTTTTGTCATTTCTTAGTTTATTATTTGTTATTTATTTCTTTTAGAGTGAACTAAATTTCAACATATACGGCACTTCGCCCCACTACCCACACTGGGGCTCTGCCCTTGGACCCTGTCGGGGGGTTCCGCCCGCCAAACCCCCAGTTAAGGGGCTCCGCCTCCCGAACCCCCCATCATTCTCCCTACCACCGTTCGGGTACACACTATTTCTAAAAATGATTTACACTCGCGTTGTTCCGTAAAAGGCTTATTTTACATGACTCATGGCGAAAAATAATAAATAATAATTAATAAAGAAAATGATCTACAGAAAAAATATCGAAAACATTACTTTTAATAATGGATTTCCAAAACAGAAATTTCGGAAATGCAGAATTGATATTCATCAGTAGCAACTTTTTTTCCTCCGACTTTCAAAAGTATAGCGAGTAACTACACAGAATTCCTCGAGCACACTACAAAACCTAACGCCATTGCAACATACTGGTCTCCATTTTTCCTCATTGTCGAAAACTCAATAAGAACGACAATTCTGTGAAGCACGAATTTGAGAAGATGAGGATCCGCTTATCTGCCTTACGCTATTATTTCAGCAGTCGACGTGTGCAGAATAATAGAAGCCCCGTAAAAAAGTGCAGAGCTCTCGCGGGCGTTCCGTGCATTTTTAACGGCACGAATTTTCCGGTACCATTGTTAAGTGATCTCGACCTAGCGTGTTCTTGATAAGAACGCCTGTCACAAATATCCTGCAATCGTGATATCTTTATGAAAAAGTTTCTTCTTTTCGAAAAATTCCGTTATATGAGGAGTATATTCCAGTCACACGCAGATCAAAAGCGTTTCTCGTACATCAAAAAAATGTCACAAACAAACATCGTATAGATAAATAAACCCTTCATCATTTCCGAATAAATTCTACTTCATTGGAAACGAATTTCGTGTTCATCCTTCAAATATTTCAAGCATAACGTAAATACATCCATAATTGGAAGACCCGTAAATGTAGCTGAAACTCGCATCAAATAAATAGAGCAAAATTTATTGCGTTCCGCGTTTCTGCTATAATTTGCGAATTTCACGATGTCAGTATGAAAACGAATTCTGCCTTAAACCTCTCTCGAGTCGCAAAGCTCAAAACTAGGTGATTAACTCCTCACAAAATTGTTTATTTCGCGTCTGCGTCAACCCTAATCTCGCGTCAGGTCGGTCGTGGATGCTGAGGCCGAGGGTAACGTCATTAAATCTCGATTCGTGGGATTGATATTGCGAATGCAGTAACGCAAACTTTAATTTCCAAAGTGCCCCAGTGCGTCGTTAATAAATTAGCAGCGAGCAAGCATGAAAATTAAAACTTGCTGAACCGAGGTCCTTTCGTTAATGACAAAGTCAATACTTGACTGTAACAGGCGATTCATTTGAATCTTAAAAGAACTTGGTGATTCATCCTGTTTCAGCAGGAAATAATGTCAATGAAAACATAAATGTATTTTGAGGTTCAGATTACTCTTTTACCTTGGGAAAAAAATTTTTTTTACTATTTTGTAATTGATGATGAAATAGTAATTCGAAATTACAATATATTTTTACTTTCAGGTAACATAATTAAATTCTTACTATTTTTATAAATTTTTTGTAATGTAATAAGAGTAAAATTAGTAACGTTTTCCAAAATCAAGTGTTAAAGAAAAATATTTGAATTTGTAGGAATTTTAGATTTTTAGAAAGTCGATCAATAGTCCCAACTAAGAAAATTAAATTCTAAACTCTAATTGTTTGTGGCATAATGAAAAACTTTTTTGGAAACCTCATTCAAATGTTATAACTGAGAAAAAATTTAAATATCAACGAAAATTTGTAAATCACACATACGGATAATATAAGGTCAGGTCAAGGTCAAGCCAAGATCAGGTCAAAGTCAAGTTACAGTCAGGTCAAGTCAAAGTCAAGTATTAAAATATGAGATCTTCTTAAGATCTTTTTAAGGTCTTCTTAAGATCTTTTTGAGGTCTTCTAAAGATATTTTGAAGGTCTTCAGATCTTTTTAATGTCTTCTTAAGGTCATATTAAAATCTTTTTAAGGTCTTCTGGAGATCTTCTTAAGATCTTTTTAAGGTCTTCTGAAGATCTTTTTAAGGTCTTCTGAAGATCTTTTTAAGGTCTTCTGAAGATCTTCTTAAGATCTTTTTAAGGTCTTCTGAAGATCTTTTTAAGATCTTTTTAAGGTCTTAAGATCTTTTAAAAGTCTTCTTAAGATCTTTTGAAGGTCTTAAGATTTTTTTAAGGTCTTCTTAAGGTCTTATTAAAATCTTTTTGAGGACTCAAGATCTTTTTAAGTTCTGTCTAAGATCTTATTAAGATCTTTTTAAGTAAAGTTCTTCTTAAGATCTTTTTGAGGTCTTCTTAAGATCTTTTTGAGGTCTTCTTAAGATTTTTTTGAGGTATTCTTAAGATATTTTGAAGGTCTTGAAATCTTTTTAAAGTCTTTTTAAGGTCTTAGTAAGATCCTTTTGATGTCTTTGGATCTTTTTAAGGTCTTTTTAAGATCTTTTGAAGGTCTTAAGATCTTTTGAAGGTCTTAAGATCTTTTTAAGGTCTTCTTAAGATCTTTTGGAGGTCTTAAAAACTTTGTAAGGTTTTAATAAGATCTCTTTGAGGTTCTAAGATCTTTTTAAGGTTTTCTTAAGATCTTCCGATGCTTAGGTTAGGTAAGGTTAGATCACATCACGTCACATAACGCTTCGAATCCCGTCCGGCTCATTTCGCTCCCTCTTTTCAAGATATTTCGAGCGCCAGACGCCGGTTAAAAAGTTTCACTTCAAAAAACCATAAATTTATTCAACTTTGTACAATGAAATTTACAGATTACAATTGCAGAAACTTCTATTAGCAATTTCATCTTGGACTCTATTCCTCTTGTATATCAAAGACGTAATTTCAATTTTCATAATTAAATTCCTACTATTTTTATGAATTTTGTGTGAAATGTATAACAATCTTTTTCAATTCTTGAAAATTTCAAAAAAATAATAGAATATGGGTTAAATCAGTAAAATTTCCCAAAATCAAGTGTTAAAGATAATGATTAAAACTTGTAGGAATTTCAGATTTTCAGAATGTAAATCAAAAGTCCCAGCTGAAAAAATCAAATAAAATGTTCGTAGTAAATTGGGAAAAATCATTGAGTTATTGTGCTTTTTTTTCAAAAAGTCAAACAAGAGTAAAATCAGTAACGTTTCTCAATATCAAGTGTTGAAGAAAAATATTTAAACTTGCAGGAATTTTAGATTTTTAGAAAGTCAATCGAAAGTTCCAGCTGAAAAAATGAAATTGGACTCTCTGATTAGAAAAAACCAGAGTTATTCAACTCTTCTTCAAAATAAAATTTAAATTTTCTAATAGCAGAAACTTGCATTCGAAATTTCATCTTAAACTCCGTTCGAGAACTGAAATTGAAAACTAGCATTAAAATCACTTTTAGAATGTAGTTCCAAAAATTAGGAAAATAAGCTGGCTAACTCCACAAATTATTCCTATTGCAAACAATTGTATATTCTACTAAAAAATTGTTGAAACTACACGTAATGAACTCTAATGGACACATTCACTTAAGTAACGTATTTGCAATTTCTCAAACTACACGACACCTTTAAAATAATCCAATAAAGGCTTTAAACCTCTTTCTGGAGGAAAAAGCTATTTCTCAAGGAATTTCTCGCGTCGAATGAGAACCTGGTCGGAATCTGATTTTGCGTATCACCGACAATTTTAGTGAAAAACGTGGTTGAATGAACCGGAAAATACCATTTTCACGACCTTAATGAATTTCTGCCGACGTGGAAAACTCTTCCTGCGCTCGTTCATGAAATCACTTAAAATATACTATGAAATATTTGCACTCATTTTAAAAATGTGAAGGAACAACTAGTTAAATAGCTCTTTATTTTTCATGAAAAGTTCTTTTCCAACAAGCATTTTAACCTTCGACAGCGACCCTTCATTTTCTCGGGCTCAAAAAACTTCCACATATCATTTATGTCCACATCAGTGTTATCGTTAGCGACTGCTAGAAACAAAAACCGAGGTCGCCAAGTTCGCTTGAGATGTATGTACTATATCCTCTTCAGGTATTTACGTCACTATTTGCTAGCTTCTAGAGAGCCAAAGAAAAACTGTATTTCCAGCAAGGATGAATTTCTCCTTTGTTCCACAAACGAAACGCCCAACGTTCTGAACTAAATCAACTCCGAAACTCCTTTCCAGCATATTAGTCTAATCGATACGTACTTTGCTATTGAGGCTATCAGCAGTAAAAGTCATATTTCGCGATTGGATACGGTAATGTTCAAAACATTATGTCCAAGTTATGATGTCCAAAAAATATTGTAAAACCCAATTCTACTTCTATTTCTAATTTTTGATTTTTTCATAGGGAAATTATTTCAAAAAATAGACGGATTTTTCATGTTCTGTTTTGTGAAAGTTCTGAAAAGCTCATAACACTTGGAGCACATAACTTTTATCAATAGTCCTAGTTCCGATGTATCTCATAAATTGTTGAGAAACTAATTTCAAATGTTTTCCCTCACTCCGTCTGCATAGCGTCCAGGGATACCATTTCCAGCCGTAAATTCTAATACGTCCACGTAAAATAACGCTGCAACAATTTCCACTTTTTCAATTACCCGAAACTTTGATACTTTCTCAAACTTCCGCATTGCCTGTAAAATGCTTTTCCGGTTGAGTGTTTGCGAGGACCCAACTGTGCCGGATATTTTTTCGCGAGCACGAACATACGCGAAAATTTGAGAGAAAAGGGGAAAGTCTTCTCATGAGTATTTTCAGTATCAAATGAATGTATGTGGAATTTTGACTATTTGTTTAGCGTTTTTTTCATTTTTGGATTTTAAAACGTTGCAAATGAAACTAAAACATTCGAAATATTGAACATAAATTATTTTTAAGTTATACCATTGTAGTATATTTATTTTTGGAAATTTTTTTGAAATATCATAGTTGATTTCGTGAATATTTCAAATTTGATACAAGTTTCAGAAAACTTTACTTTTATTTTGCTTTCTTATTTTTGAATTCATATTTGGTAAAAGGATCTTAAAATTACAAATATTTTTAGAAAAATCTTAAAAAATCATTATAATGATCAAAAAATGGGTAAATTATTGTGGTGAAGTATAACATATGTATTTCTGAAAAGTTGTTAGAATCGTAATGAATAATTGCAAATAGTTGAAGTTCATTGAACAATAGAGTAAATTCTATTTAAAAAAATGAATTATTAAGAAACTTTAGAAAATAAAGAAAATTGATTGAGAATTATAGATAGTTATTGTAAAGAGTAAAAATAATCAGAAAATTGATGGTTGTCTATAGATCATCATGGAAATGATTACTAATATATAGAAAACCAATACAGACCATATGGCTAATCATCGAAAGTTGTATCATTATAAATTATTATAAAATATGAAACAGTATCAAAATAACAGAAGAATGTTATAAATCATGAGAAGTGATGAAAAACTATCTGAAATTATGAGTATCAATAACAAACTAATTGAAATCATGAAACGAAATTAGATATGGTAATAAATAATAGCGAATTATAATGAAAAAATATAAAATCGAACAGAATAAATTCAGAAATGATATAAAATAAAACGAAAGAATGGGTAACTACAAAAATTGATTTGGTAGATAATGAAACTATTCACAGTAATGCAATCATATGGAAATAGAAAAATCAGAACTCATTCGAAACGATATTCAGTGTATTAAAAATGCTTGTGATACATGTCAGTATATAATACTAATCGAAAACACAAATTAAGAATGGAAAAATCGAAGCATTGTTAAAATTTTTGGGCTTGAACTCATTTGATTTTCAGCACATTTGGAAGATGATCATGGAATATAATTTCCAAAAAGTTACTTGTCTTTGAAATTTTCTTTTCTAAAATGAACCTGTAACTAATGGTAGAAAAAAAAGCATAACGATTGATCCGCTTTTGGCGAAATGATGGCATTTTTTGTAAATGAAGCCTAAAATTACTGAATAATTGTCACTATAACTTTAAATAATCATAATTCCCAAACAACGAATTTCCGCTATTAGGGGCTACTACATAATTTTGTTTATGTATATCACTATTTAAGAAAAAAATATGAAGGAAAAAAACTGATGCAATCCGACATTTTTGGAATCAAAAATTTTTCGATTTTTTTTAAAAATCACAATAGAAAAATTTTTTTTTTAATTTCATGTTTCACATTTCTTTTCTTTAAGAGGGACCTTTTAAATACAAACAGAAAAAAAATTTCAGAAATCCGTCATTTTTTCGCAAAGTTATCGCATTAAAAAAAAAAATAACAGGCGCCAATAGCGCAAAATCAAGTATTTAACCAAATTTTCAAAAATTCCCCACGACGAAAGAAATTGAAATCAAGCAAAAAGAAAAAATACGTATCTAATCGATTTCGATGTAAAAACTAAAAAAAAAATTTCATGCATAACAAAAATTTTTACCTCAACTACTTGGACGATTTCATTTAAAATGACCCTATCGAAATCATTTTTTCTTATACAATTGGGAAGTTGCATAGAAAAAAAATCAAACTTGCAAAAAACAAATCAAAAAATGAAAATTACATCGTTTTTTCAAAATTTTTGAAATACAATAAAAAGGAAAAATACGTGTCTGGTATTTTTTGATAAACTAACGATATCAGTAATGAAAAAATTAATGAAACTTTCTAATTATATATTTTCTCATATTTGTCTCATATTTATTATTTATTATTCTCATATTATTTATTCTCATTTTTTCCTTAACCATGAATTACAAAAAATTCCGAAAAAACAATTTTCAATGCATAAAAAAATCGTAGAGAGTGAAAAACAAAAATTTCCCATGGTACAAATTCAGGAATAAAAAAAAGGGATAAAAAAAAGAATCAAATATCTATATTACAATAATTTTTTCTTATACAATTGGAAAGTTGCATGGAAAAAAAATCAAATTTGGTAACATATGTACCTATTATTTTCGAAAAAAATCGATTATTTTGAGGTATATGCAAATTTTCAATTCTTTTATACACAAATAAACCGAGCATGGAAATTACGTTATTTTTTTAGTATTGTTAAAATATGATGATAACAAGAAAAAACACGTGTATGATATTTTTTGATAAACTAATGATATCAGCAATAAAAAAGTTGATGCAACTTCCCAATTATGTATTTCCTCATATTTCTCTCACATTTATTATTCAATATTCTCATATTTTTTCTCAACTATCAGTATACATAAAATCCCCCCAAAAAAAATTTTCAATGCATAAAAAAACCCTAGAGAGTGAAAAACCAAAAATTTCCACATAGTTATAAAATTCAGCTATAAAATTTTACAATCATCTTAATGAAAGATCGTGTAACGATTGCACCCTATAAATATGACAAAAAATAGTGGATATAAATAAATCACTGTGATATACCAATTAAAATTATAAATAATTGATGATAAGCATAGAAAATTATGCAAAAGTACTGAAAATGATATTATATCTTAATAAACCATAATCAAAAAAAAAATCAATCAAAATCATGACAAATTACAAGGAAATATCTGTTATTAAGTCTGTAGTAATTGCAAAAGTGGTTTTATTTTCTGAGTGCAAAATAATTAAAAATCTATATTACAATCGTTTTTTATACAATTGGGAAGTTGCATGAAAAAAATCAAATTTGGCAACATATATGTATCTATAATTTTTGAAAAAAAATCGATACGTTTTTTTTTGTTTCTTTGAAAAATGATTATTCTAAGGTACATGTGAATTTCAAACTTATTATACGCAAATATTTTTAGAATTTTCGAAATATGATAAAAAGAAAAAACACGAGTCTGATATCTTTTGATAAACTAACGATACCAGCAATAAAAAAATTGATGCAACTCCCTAATTATACATTTTCTCATATTTCTCTCATATTCAATATTTGATATTCTCATTTCAATCAATAATCAAAATAATATATTCTGATATTATATTCTTATCTTTTTTAATCTCATATTTTTTCTCAACCATTAGTATGTATAAAATCCCCCCAAAAAACAATTTTCAAGGCATAAAAAAACCCTTGAGAATGAAAAACAAAAATTTCCACATCGTTATAAAATTCAGGGATAAAATTTGCAAACATCTTCAATCGCACCCTAGATATGACAAAAAATATGGTTTTGAATAAGTCACTGTAATATACCATTCAAAACAATGAAAATCGATGATAAAAATAGAAAATTAAGCAAAAGTAATAAAAATGATATCAAATTCTAGTAAATTCCTAATTTCTTATACCCAAATAAACTAAGCATACAAGTTACGTCATTTTTCTAGAGTTTTCGAAGTATAATAAAAAGAAAAAACACGTGTCTGAATTTTTTGATAAGCTAACGATACTAGCAATAAAAAATTGATGCATACATAAAATCCCCCAAAAAACAATTTTCAACGCATAAAAAAACTCTCGAGAGTGAAAAACAAAAATTTCCACATGGTTATAAAATTCCGGGATAAAATTTGCAAGAATCTTCATGAAAGCTCTCGCGGCAATCGCACCCTGGAGATGCGGTTGCACGCGGGGGCTTGGTAAACGTTGGGTTTTATAATGTGAGTATGTGAGTATCTTTTCCTCGAGCAGCACGCATGGATGGCCGTTGTAAGTTTAATGCGGTGATAGACGAGGTAAAAAGCTCCTGGCTCCCATTCTGGGGACGATTTTATCCCGTCGTGGGCAACGCCGTCGGTGGACCGAGCTTATATTGCCGAGTAAGCTCCCAGTACGAGACTTGCCATCTTCTTTTTACGCGACGCCGGTGTCGTTTTGTCGACCAGAAAGCGCTCGCCGCTGGCTAATGCGGCCCAGGAATGCGATAATGCCACGTACCTCCCGAACCCCGGAAATTCCCGTATAATCGGGACTCGCTCTTTTACGGCTCGCGTGGAAATTAAAACTTAATTGAAAAAAGTCGCCATTTTCTCCGCGATGCTGTTGCAAAAAAAAAAAGAAAATTGTCAACTTTATTCGGGCGGTAATTACGGGAATTGAAATTTAAGGTCATGTTTCGAAGGCGCCGATATCCTGTACTTTGGCATGGTTCCAGTTCGTACATCGTACTGAATAGTACATTTGATTTTGTACATTTTCTAATTAATCTTTATTGAAAATATTTAGTAGAAAAATATTTTGTTGATCAATGATCTCCCGTCTTCTCGTTCTTCTTTGTTCCAAATTTCAAAGACGTCCCAGTTCTTGCGCAAATTGTGATCGAGAGCATCTTCAAATAATAGTTTATTATTGCAAGTCAGGAAATAAATATAAGTCATTTCTTACATTCACTGATAAATAATAATTACAGTTTGTTAGTAATTTAAGTGGCTAGGGATCTGCTGAGAGGCGATTCACATCTCTCGTCGCCTCATTACTTAATTTAGTTACACTATTATCTCGCTGCGGGTTAACGGACTGCAGCAGCCATCTGGTAGCCATCCACTACAATATCAAAACGCGGCGCGAAAATTCAAACGCGCCGAAAAACGTAGAACAACGCGGGCGTCTACGCGGGAAGTTGAAAAGCCGGTGCTTGGAAAAAAAAAAGACTTCGAGCTTGGTCGACGTGTAACACCATTTATATCATGTTGTGAAAGCAAGAAAATTTTTTTTCATTGCAACAACTGTTATAAGTGCCTTAAAGTTAAAAAAAACGAAATTTTGACTTAGTTGAAAAAACAGTTTTAAGACTGTGTCTTTTTAATATTCAGTAATATATCTTATAATTATTATGTTATAATTATATTGTTTTTGGAAGTAACATCCACTTTTTCAGATCATAATTTCATCATAAGATTATTCAAATTCAGTATATTCTTTGAAAGAATACATTCTTTTTTTAAAAACCTTTTTGCGGATACTACAAGAGAAAATGCGCATCTTTTGTTCCTCGACACAGGAATTCCATTTTGCGCCGGATTCATTCACATTTAAAGAACTTGAATTTCGCGGGAATACTTTAGCGCTCAATCCACTCTCGCAGCAATAATAGTCCAAAAATTGCACAACTCCCACCGACGTTTGGTAATGCAAAAATGATTATTTGTTCGCAAATAGCTAAGCGCGAAATAGAATTCGACGGAGGAAAGAAAAATGGCTTGGGGAAGAAAAAAGATCTCAAGGAAAAAAAGGAAGAAAGGGAAGCAGCTTTCTCGAGAAGGCGCGATCGAATCGCATTACGAGTTCCCGGAGATAGCGTATATCTCACTCGCCACACTGATTTTCTACAAATTTTCTTGGCCATTTTCCTTTTTTTTCCTATTCAGACTCGGTTCTTTTCTGACTATACATGTTGCATTACGTGATGTAGATGTAGGAATTCATAAGATTATACAGTAATAACAATAAAATATTCTCTGAAGGATTCTCAAAATTCATAAATTAGGCTTTGTATATTATTTTTGCTTTAGTTTTTCTTATTCACAATTTTATAAATAGTTCTCCAATGAATTTTTATGAATAATTGTTTTTATCCAACTGTTCGTTCTAAATCTGAAAAACTCTTTTTGAATTATTATTTTTTATAAATAAATTTAAAAATAATACTTGTTCGTAATTTGTATAACGAAATTAAAATTTTGTTTATAATATGTAAATTCAGATAATCCAGTAACAATTATTACAGATATGTAGAAAATTATATGTTTCGATTGATAATATTTCTTGCTAAAACATAATGAATTGCTGAGTTTCTTTTTAGAAATCGTTGGGTGTTAAATCACAAATCTCACAATCAAATTTATAAACAAATCTTTGTATATTATGCTTGTCTTTAATAAAGATTCTTTGATTTTTCTTTTTACTAATCGTATAAATAGTTCTTCAATGAATTTATATGAATAATCACTGTTATTCAATTGTTTATTCTAAATCTGAAAAACTGTTTTTTCAATATACTTTTGTATAGATGGAGTTGAAAATAGTTCTTTGCCAAAAGTTCTGTAACGAAATTAAAATTTTTTTTTTTTTTGACACCAACATTCAGATAATTGAGTAACAATTGTTGCCAATATTTTATTATTAAAATATAATTATTTTATCATATTATATTACCAATATTCTTGAAATATAAAAAAAAATTTTTTTCGTAAATGGAGTTCAAAATAATTATTTGCCAAAATGTCCGTAATGAAATCAAATTTTTTTTTTTTTGATACCAAAATTCAGACAATTTAGTTACAATCACCTATTGTAAATATTTTGTAGAAAACTTTTTATTTTTTGATTGATAATATTTCCTGCTAAAACATTATAAATTCCTGGGTTTTTTATAATTTATTTTTATTAAAATATCATTATTTTTTTATAATATAATAATAATATTATTACAATATTAACGAAAAAAATTTTTTTATAAATGGAGTTAAAAATAATTCTATGCGAAAATTCTTGTAAGAAATTAAAACTTTTTTTTGACACCAAAATTCAGATACCTAATCTATAGTGCACTATTATTGCCAATATATATTGTAAAAAAAAATTTTTTTTAATAATATTTCCTGCTAAAACAATACGAATTCACGAGTTTTTTCAAAATGCAAATGTTACAGTCTCTTGTTACAGTCAAGTTTTGACATTTTCATTAACAAAAGGGAACTCGGTTCGCGAAGTTTTAATTTTCATGCTTGTTCACTGCTAATTTATGTACCTCGAATTTACAAAATGATACAGTAATTACAATAAAATATTGTTTGAAAAATTCTCGGTACAGCTTTCTTCTAAGGAAAAAAAATTAAGATCACAAATTTTACAATCACTTTCATAAATTATTCTTTGTATTTATCTTTTTTTTCATAAATAATTTCTGTGATTCAATTGTTCGTTCTATATCTGAAAAACTCTGTTTTAAACATATTTTTTTATAGTTGAAGTTGGAAATAATTCTTCACTAAAACTTTCTTTATAACACAAAAATTCAGATAATCTCGTAACAACTATTATACATATTCCGTTAAAAACTATAAAAATACCAATTCCTCAATTTTAAATCTCCTAGTTAACAACCATCATAGACATAAAATTACGATAATTCAGCTAAAAAAACCAATTAAAAACTCCAAATTATCAAAAAAAACTGTATATAATTTTTTTACATCGAATTCAAAAATATAAAATGCAATCTACAAAAACAAAAAAATGCAAACCACCTGAAAAATGTAGACATCAAGGTTAAAGTATTAAATATTTATAATTTATCAAGATTTTAAGTGTTATTAAATTCCACAAAGATCAAAGGCACGACCCCTTTGTTATTTAATTTTATACAATAAACCTGACGGACACAATATAATAGATGATAACGGGGTCGAATTAAAAATTGACTACACAAACAAGAGTGCCTCGATTCCTGAGCTTGCATCAAACTTTCATCCCTTTGTAACATGATTATTTCAGCTTCAATCAGTTTCAGAGGCTATGCAATACTTAACGTTGATAATCCGATCGCAACATCCGGATAATTATTCGTGTAATCCTCACAAAGAAGTCTCTATTTCATGGCGTTTTGTTAACTACACCTATCAAATCAAATCAACGAGTAGATAATTGAATAATTAAGCAGCAATTATTAAATTACATTGAGATACTATGAAAATTTACGTTCAACGTATCATATTTTAGGTATGGAAAGCTTTAGCATAGATTTTACGAGATATTTTATGACTGAATCGATTATCATATTCGTGGTGCAAAAACTACCCTAAATCGTACTTTATTGGCAAATTTTTTTCACCGAACGAAAAATTTCCGCTAGCGAAAACGATGAATGAGGAAAGGCAGTAATGAGCGTTGCTTGCGCCATACATATAGAGATGCATTCTATAGTGCGCGAACGTTCGCACGACACTTTTATGGAATTCCATGAATGTGAAATGCAATCTCGAGTGGCGAAACTTGACAATTCAATCGCTGCGGAAAGTAACAAATAGCTCGGAAACTGTCGATGACGTGACCTAATAATTTTTCGGGGAGCAAGGAACATACGGTGACATCAAGATACCAGTTTTTTCGACGCCCCGCGAACGAAAGTTTTTGCGCGAGTTATTTATGGACGGAAATGAAAGGAAGGGATCCATGTTTGGTGTATTTCAAGATCGTTTTTTCAGGAGATTATTTTTGGTGATGAGGAATAAAGTTTGTAATGAAAGTATATCTACACGGAAAAAACAATATGGTTGTCGCAACCTAATGAATAGTAACATTTGCGTCGAGTATTTTCATGGTGTAGACAACTAAACTTGTGGTTGGTGCAACCACATTAAAAGTTACTTGTACAAGCTTTACAAAAATTGTAGTAAGTTTTAATGTTGTTGCACTAACTATAAATGAGGTTGTCTACACCATGAAAATAGCTGGGACAAATGTTACTATTTATAAGGTTGTTACAACCACATTGTTTTTTCTGTATAGAGTTATAAGAAAATCGATTTTTGGTGTTTTTCCATCTTCAAAAGTTATTAAGGATACATTCTGAAATTTTTTTATAATGTTCTGACAGACCGTATAAACGAATAGCAAAAATATTTTTTAAGTCTAGAATGTCTATTTTGAAATATCGAATTTTATTGATACAATATCATTATTTTTGTCGATGAATTCGAACTATCAGTCACAGAAAAATTTTATTTCGAAATATTATTAATGACTGACTCTGACAAACCGTATGAACAAATAGCAAGAGTATTTGTCAATTCTAAAATCTTCATTTTGTAAAATGGAATTTTATAGATTCAAAATCAATCTTATCGTAGATGAATTCGAACACTCGGTCACATAAAAAAATTCTATTTTGAAAAGTCACTAACGAATAACTCTAAAAATTTTTACTACTTTTCTGACAGACCATATAAACAAATAGAAAAAACATTAAGTTATTCTATCTATTTTATTTCTTATTTATTTATATCTTATATTATTAATAATAAAAAATAGTTTTATTTAATTATTATTCTTATATTTATTCTACCTAATTCGTTTCGCGTCAATTTTATTGACAGAGAATCGTTCTTTTCTTCCATGATTTTTAACACTCAGTTACAAAAAAAATTTTCATTTCGAAAAGTTATTAACAAATCACTCTGGAGTTTTTGCATACTATTGTGAAAAACAATATTAACAAATAGCAAACACATTTTTCAATTACAAAATCTTAATTTTGTAAAATCAAATTTTATTGACGCAGATAAATTCTCGTCGATAAATTCCAACATTCAGTTACATAAAAAATTTCTATTTCAAAACGTTATAAAAGAGTCATTCTGAAATTTTGTCATATTGTTCTAACAAACAATATCAACAAATTGAAACAATATTTTTCAATTATAAAATGTTGATTTTGTAATATCAAATTTTATTCACACAGAATCATTCTTTTCGTCGATGAATTCAAGTACTCAGTAACAACAAAAATTTCCATTTCGAAAAGTTATTAACGAATCACTCTAAAATTTTTTCATACTATTCTGAAAAATCATATCAATAAATAGCAAAAATATTTTTCAATCTTAAAATCTTAATTTGTAAATATCGACTTATAATTATTCAAAAGCATTTTTTTTGGTCGATGAATTCAACAAGTCAGTACCAAAAAAATTTCCATTTCGAAAAGTTATGAACGAATCACTCTAAAAATTTTTCTTACTTTTCTGACAAACTATATAAACAAATAGCACAAATATTTTTCGATTTAAAATGTTAGTTTTGAGAAATCAAATTTTATTTACGCAAAATCATTCTTTTTGTCGATGAATTCCAACACTCAATCACATGAAAATTTCTATTTCGAAAAGTTATCAACGAATTACTCTGAAATTTTTTTATACTATTCTGACAAACTACATAAACAAATTGCGAAAATATTCTTCAATTTGAAAATATTAATTTTGTAATACTGAATTTTCTGAATGCAAAATTATTATTTTCGTCGATGAATTCGAACACTGGGTCACATAAATAATTTCTATTCCGAAAAATTATTAAAGGTTTATTCTGAAATTTTTCTTACTCTTCTGACAAACCATATAAACTAATAGCAAGAATACTTTTCAATTATAAAATATTAATTTTGGAATATTTAATTTTATTGATCTAGTATCATACTTTTTGTTAATGAATTCGAACACTCAGTAAAAAAAATATTTTTTATTTCGAATATTTAGTAAAGGCTTATTCAGAAAATTTGTTATTTTGTTTTAATAAACCTTAGAAGAAAATTTTAAACAATTTTTTGAAATGTAAAACTTTGATTTTGTAATGTCGAAATTTACTGATGCAAGATCATCATTTTTGTCGATGAATTCGAACACTCAGTAACTAAAAAAATTTATATTTCGAAAATTTGTTAAAGACTCGTTCTGAAATTTTGTCAAATTGTTCTAACAAACCTCATAAATCAATGGAAAATTTTTTTTTTAATTTAAATGTTTATTTTGGAAAATCGAATTTTACTGATGCAAGATCATTCTTTTCGTTGATGAATTTAAACACTCAGTAACAAAAAAATTTCTATTTCGAAAATTCGTTTTAGACTCATTCTGAAATTTTTTCATATTGTTCTAGCAAACCTTAAGAATAAATAAAGAAAATATTTTTCAAACAGAAAATGTTTATTTTTGAATATCGAATTTCACTGACGCAGAATCATTCTTTTTTTTTTAATTCCAACTCTCAAATCGAGTCAAATTCAACGAAATTCACCTAACACATCCAAATTTCTCTGACTGCAAAATTCTGATTTTTAACTATTATTTTTTCAAACTTTTAATTTTTACTCTCCCTCTTCATCCCTAATTTTGCAGTGAATATAATGAAAAAAATCATAAATAAAAACCCAACCCCCCTGAAATTCAATATAATTAATTCCTCATAAAAAACCAGAACTTCCCTCATTTCCTCAAACTTCACAATCACCATCTTTCATCCCACCAAAACTCTCATCCTTTTAAACTCCACTCCAAAAAAACCTCTACAAACGCTCATCATAAACAAGTCACGAAAACCTCCCTTGTCACAAATTCAAAACTCACCAAACCCACTTATTCTTTATTAATTACAACCCTCTTCCAACAAACCCCTGCATCTTATGCAAAGTTCAAATCGTCTGCAGGAAATTAAGAATCCTAGCTCTTTGATATAGAAACTTCCGGAAGTTTCCACCCCACCCCTTTCCCCTCTTCCTTTCGGAAAACATGCAGGACTTTGAAGTTGTAACGTTGAGTCTGCGTGCATTGTTTGACCGAGTCTAAACATCCAAGACCATTCTTTCGCGAGAAAAACTGTTGGGTACTTAGCGAGTTTATACATGCGCCAAAAGCGGGGATTATGACAGCGAAGAAAAAGAAACGCGGTAAGAAATATCCTTCGGCTCAACGTTCAAAAAGTTAGAATTGTAAATTAATGCGCGAAACGTATTTCGCGATTGAATTTTGCACGGAGCGATGGGTTTTTTGCTCTTGTTAAGGAATTAAATTAGCCAATTTGAATTGTATATGAGTCGAGGGGATAAAAATCCGTGGAGAAGAAATTGGATAATTGACGTCTTTTAACGAATACAGAGCTCTTTGAGGCGTCGCTCCAAGTGCTTAATGCGAGAATGAACCACGAGGATTATTTCGATGTTAAGTGAATTTTGAGGTTAGGACAAACGGAAAAAACTTTGTGTTTTCTGCGAAACCATTCTGTGTATATTTTGCAATTGAGGAACGTGCTATTCCAAGACTTGAAAATAGTTTCGGCTCATTACCCTCGGGCTGTACACTTTCGTTTGCATAAAAAGTCTGACGTAAAACAGGTACGAGCAAACGACTATCGTTATTCAGGCAAATCTGTACGGACACAAAGCAAACGGATAATTAGATTAAACTCTAATTAAGCTAATTTAACACCTTTATCGGAGACGCCACCACGCTGCTGGCGCTGCTTTATCCGTTTACCAACTTGCGAAATAGTACTTACATATGTTCTATTTCTTCGCTTGCTCATCTGTGTCCCCGAACTTTCGGCGACCCAGCAAGAAGTTTATCACGTTTTAGCACGAGGACATTGATCCTCGTTACATTAATTTCATGTAAACTCATTAATGTATGTTAATTGATTCAAATCAAACAGACCGTGTTTTATACGTGCTGCTGCACTGAGAAGGTTTTTAGGATTTTCGAGTGAAAATTTACAGGAAAGGGAATTAATTAGATAGGAGTAAATTACAATTATTTATTATTACTTGTAATTTATAATTTTATTGAAGTTGGAACTATTAAATTATTAATACATTTCATTTTTATAAATTTTTTCTTGCTCATGATTAACAAATAAAGAACTAAGGGCGGATTTTCTACTTTCATAGGAAAACTCGTTATTCAAATTTGATTTAAATGACTAATTTAGAATGAAGTGTGAATGAAATATATTCGATTTAAAGAATTTATATTCAGAAAAAGGAGTTATGAAAATCAACTAGCATTAGTCACGAAGAAATTTCAAAATACTAACTATCCGAGAAATTTGCAAAAAAAAAGTATTATACTTAGACTAAGTGTAGATTTTTTCAATTTGTACTAGTCATTTTGGAATGAAAATTGACAAAAAATGGAATTATTGAGATTTAAGTAAATGACAATAATTTGTTATTGCTCATAATTACATTGAAAGTGAAATTAATATATTAATAGCACGTTACATTTTTGTGAATTATTTTTTGCTTCAGATTAACAAATTTAAAACGAAGGAAGGATTTTCTCATTTCAAGGGAAAATCCGTTATTCAAATTTCATTTAAATCAATAAATAAAATTGAAATGTGAATATAATAATTTATCTTCTAAGAATTGAAATAAAGAAAGGTATTAATGAAAACCAACTAGCTTCAGTTAGGAAGAAATTTCAAAATACTAACTGTCCGAGAAATTTGCAGAAAAAAAAGTATTATACTTAGACTAAGTGTAGATTTTTTCAATTTGTACCAGTCACTTTGGAATAAAGATTTACTAGAAAGGGAATTAAAAAAAATAAAAAAAATTTCAATTGTTTATTATAACTAATAATTTCATTGAAGTAAAAATAAATATATCAACAATTCATTAAATTTTTGTAAATTTTTTAATGCTCCAGATTAACAAATACAAAACAAAGGACAGATTTCTTTCTTTCAAGGAAAAATCCGTTATTCAAATTGGTTTCAAATAGGTAATTTTAAATTAAATGTAAAAAAATAAAATTAAATAAAGGTGTAATAATTAGACTAAATGTAGATTTTTTAAATTTGTACTAGCCATGTTGGAGTGAAAATTTACAAAAAGAGAAAATTAGTTGCAAATAAATTACAATAATTTATTATTACTTAAAAATTCATTGAAGTAAAAATGAATATAACAATAACACATTACATTTGTGTGAATTATTTTTTGCTTCAAATTAACGAATAAAAAACTTAGGGCGAAATTTTCCCTTTCAAGGTAAAATCTGTTATTCAAATTGAATTCAAATTATTAATTTTAAACTAAATGTGAAAAAAAATTTATATTTAGAGAATTGAAATTGAAAAAATATGTAAATGGAAACCAACTAGCTTCAGTCATGGAGAAATTTCAAAATACTAACTACCAGAGAAATTTTCAAAAAAAAGTATTATATTTAGACTAAGTGTAGATTTTTATAATTTGTACAAGTCATTTTGGAGTGAAAATCTACAAGAAAGGGAATTTATGAGATTTAAGTAAATTACAATAATTTATTATTACTGTCCGAGAAATTTTCACAAAAAAAGTATTATAAATAAACAAACAATCATAATACTTGTGTAAATTTTTTTAATTTGTACCAGCCATTACAAAACATTTAATTGTTCTATTACGAATTCAAAAATAACAATGCCCAACACCTTTTTGCTACAAAGAAATTTTTACCAAAAATGCATGTAATCACAACCCTGAACAATCTTGTAAAATATTTTTGCAATGTTTTGGCTTATTCTCAAGAAAAAAACAATAAAATTTTTCAATATACGTAATTATTTAATTTGGCGATCTTCATCATTTTTGTAAAAACAAAAGTCAAATTGCACTTTTTGGAACCCATCATATTTTTTAAAGGATAATAATAATTTACTAGAGCAAAAAGTCATTAAAACTGCTAAATGTTCATGTTTTTTTTGTGGTAAAAGTTATTTATCGTTAAAAATCATTATCAGAATCAGTTTCTTACTTCCTAAATGTACTATTCGAAATCATTTAAATCATTTTTTGAGTAGTAGATTTTTAGTATTTCTCGCAGTTTTTTTATGATTTTTAATTATTTTTTATACCAATAGTTTTTTTCTACATTGCTACAAATATTTAAATATTTCTTTGTTCTACATTTCAAATTTCTAACAAATTTTTAGTAATTTTCTAGATTTTTAGGGAAATTACATCTATATGAATTTTGTGTATTTCCATTTTTTCATTGTACTTATAACATTTTTTAGCGTTTTCCAGTATATTTACAGGTTTAAGTATTTATATAGATTTTTATGTACGCCTTTCATAATTATTTATATCTAAAAATTATTGTCAGAATCAATTTCTTACTTTCAAAATGTAAAATTCGAAATCGTCTAATTCGTTCAATTTCGAAATCATATTAATCATTTTCTGAGTAGTGGATTTTTAGCATTTCTCGAAACTTTTTAATATTTACGATTCAAAAAACAAGTTTTTATTATTTTTTAGATTTATAGTATTTTTGTATATTGCTACAAAGATTTCAATATTATTATGTTCTACTTTTCAAATTTCGTATCGATTTAAACTATTTTTCTTGATTCCCAGGGAAATTACATCTATATGAATTTCCAATATTTTTATTTTTTTATAGTACTTATCACATTTTTTAGTGTTTTCTGGTACGTTTATAGCTTTCTAGTATTTCTACAAATTTTTGTATACGTTTTTAATAATATTTTCCATACATTTTATGTACGTTTTCAATAATTAATAAAGTTGAAAATCATTGTCGGAATCGATTTCTCACTTCCAAAATGTACAATTCGAAATCATTTAAATTAGAAAATAATTATTTCTACATATTTTTTAAGTAGTAGATGTTTAGTATTTCTCGCAGTTTTTAAATTTTTACGATTCATTGGGAGATTTTTAATTATTTTCTAGATTTATAGTATTTTTATACATTGCTATAAAGATTTCAATATTTCCATGTTCTAGATTTCAAATTTCGAATCAATTTTTAGTGATTTTTTAGATTTCTAGGGAAATCACATCTATATGAATTTCGAGTATTTTCATTTTTTTATTGTACCTATAAAATTTTTTTGCGTTTATTAGTATGTTCATAGCTTTCTAGTATTTCTATAGATTTTTATGAACGTCTTTAAAAGCTCGATGCTTTGAAATTTGAGTTTTTATAAATACTTAGTATTTTTTAAGATATTTCAAAAACAGTACTTTCATTTTGTTCTATTCCTCTACATATTTCTTCAATCTTTTTACGATTTAAAAAATTTTTTATCATTTCAACGAATTTCGCAAAATATTTCTCAACTCCAATGCTCCAGAATTCCAAGTTTTAGAGTTGTCTAGCATTTTCCTAACTCGTAATTTTCCTTTCTCATTCACAATGTTAAAATAAATTCATAATATGAACGCAGTTTCGCATTTTTCAAATTTTCTTGCACACGAAAAAAACAATGTGTTTGACACAACCTCATAAATATTTGTGGTTAGTGCAACAACATCAAAAGTTACTACAATTTTTGTGAAGCTTGTGGTAACTTTTACTGTGGTTGCACCAACCACAAGTAAGGTTGTCTACACCATGAAAATAGTTGGAGCAAACGTTACTATTTATGAGGTTATGAGGTTGTGACAACCATATTGGTTATAACTGTAATCCTATAAAAACCGTTACATCCCTGGCAAAAACTCCCACTGTTGCCCAGAATTGTCACGTAACGTCACCGAAAAGTCCCTGTAAAATCGAATTAAAACGTAAGCACGACTAACCAATAGAAACGTCGTTTGCAGATGCGAGGAATGTCCAGTGGTGAAGCCAATGTTCCTTTGTGGCTCCGACAACCGTACTTACAGTTCGCCCTGCCGTGTGGGATATCATAATTGCATTCATCGTACGCGCGTCTTTGTGGCCTGCAACGGATTTTGCCCGTGCAAAAGTGAGTATGAAAATTTATAGAACCCGACTGGAAATTTCGTCCCTCGAAAAGCGTGATATCTGTTTCGCCATTAGACCGTGAATTTCACTTTTAAATTCATCCCGCGAGCGCGACAAACAGTTTACATATTCAAACTAATCTTACAAAAGACAAAATGCAATTTACTTCGAAATGGCGCTCCTTAATTTGAATACGTGTTTATGCGCGTCATGTATACATAGAGCATCGCGAGGAATTATCTTCTCATGCTCCGCGGAATATAATTTTCGAAACGTCACTTGGATGGCGCTTTCCATACTGTAAACATTTCACGAGCGGTAACTGCGTTCAAGAATGCACGTTGTTCCGTGGGTAACGAGGTTACCGCGATTTTTGTCGTAAAAGCTCGTTTCTTGCTCGGACGAATGCGGCGCATAATCACAAAGTAAATTTCGATAGGGGCCACTTCCGATCGTGAACAAACCGCATAATCCCGCCGCGTTCATTTACATTGTTGGCAAATTGCTCCTCGAACCCGCGTCTAATGGCCGTCTGACTTGACTGGCCATTACTACTGCCAGCGTCGTTACTGCGCGGTTTGTTCGTGGAAACAATGGAGCGGAGTATCTATGTCAGGCAGGAGTCAACTTGCAGTGGGAAAAGATGTTCCTTAAGTTCCAAACGTTGAAAACTAAAGGAAATAAAAAAGATTATTGCTTTCAACTTTCATAGTTTAAGTGAATAAACAATAATTAAAATGTGAGGAATACTATTCAAAGTTAGATTTTTTAAATTTTCCCTTAGGTAGAGTTGAAAAACCAATTTTTTTACGTTTTAGTTCGTTTATAAAAGTTTAGAACTTCGGGAACATGAAATTTTAGAGATTTTTAACAATCTAGAAAATTGGAAATTTGCTGAAATTTTGATAGTTTTTGATGTTTTATGTACATGAAGTTCCAAATGTGCAAGAAATAAACGAAAACGAAAAAAATTGGTTTTCATTACACTCCAGAGTTAAAATGAAAAAAAAAAACAAATATGAAGTAGCATTGAAAAATACTCGTCCAACATGAATAATTACTTAGAATTTTAACTATGAAAGATGACGGAAATATTTTTTTTTTGTTTTCATTTATTTTTAAACGTTTGAAACTTCAGAAACAAAGAAACGCTGAGATAAACGAAAATTCAGGGATTTTCTTTAAAAGTTCATTATATTATTATGTTTATCAATAATTGAAGTGTTTTTTTTTCTAATATTTGAGTATTAATCAAATCATTGAATATTTATTTATTCTATGTTATATATAAAAGTAAATATTGAAAAATTCATTCAACTTGAAAGGAACTTCTTTATTTCCATTCGATTAGGCTGAATTATGGTTGGAATAGACGTCCATTAAAAATGTTGACCGCACTAATCGAAGTTTTCGTTGCTTCTACTAAAAAAAAATTGGCGCTTTCGAATAAATAATCTTTCAATTGTGGTCATTTCAGATACTACAGTCAATTAATTTTGAAAAGTAATATTAGGACTTTTTGAATAAGTCACTGAAGTTTCGACCATGAAAATAGTATTTTTCACGTATTTAAGTGTTGAAAATAGTTACAGTCTACTATTTGACTAGTCATTTTCCAACTAAATATAGTTAATAACATGAAACCATTTTTATTGCGAAAAGTTATTAACAACACACTTTGAAATTTCTTCATACTACTCTGAAAAACTATAATATGAACAAATAGCAAAAGTATTTTTCAATTATCATAAAATGTTCATTTCGTAATATTGAATTTTATTAATGCAAAATCATTAAAAAATCATTATTTTGTCGACGAATTCAAAAATTTAATGACAGAAGAAATTTCTCTTTCGAAAAGTTATTAACGACTCTCTCTGAAATGTTTTTATACTGTTCTGACAAACTTCAATATATAAACAAATAGCAAAAATATTTTTCAATTCTGAAACGTTAATTATGTGATATCGAATTTTACTGGTGCAAAATTGTTCTTTTTATCAAGAATTTTGAACAATCAGTCACGTGAAAAATTTTTCTTTCAAAATGTTATTGACGACACACTTTGAAAATTTTTCATATTGTTGTGAGAAACCATGAAAACAAATAGCAAAAGTATTTTTCAAGTATAAAATGTTCATTCTGAAAAAGTGAATTTTATTAATGTAAAATCATCAAAAAATCATTATTTTATTGATGAGTTTAAAAAACTCAATAATATAAAAAATTTCTCTTTCAAAAAGTTTTTAACGAATCAGTCTGAAAATTTTTCATAGTGTTCTGATAAACCATGTAAACAAAAAAAAATTTTTTATTCTGAAACGTTAATTATGTAACATTTAATTTTACTCATGCAAAATCATTTTTTTGTCCATGAATTCGAACACACAGTCACATAAAAAATTTATATTCTGAAAAGTTTCAATGACACAATCCGAAATTTTTTCATACTATTCTAAAAAACCATAATATGAACAAATAGCAAATATATTTTTTTTAACTGAATTATTTATTTTATTATATCGAATTTTATTACTGCAAAATCATTATTTTGTCGATGAATTCGAAAACTCGGTGAGATAAAAAATTTATCTTTTGAAAATTTATTAGCGACTCACTCTAAAATTTTTTCATAGTGTTCTGACAAAGCATATAAATAAATAGCAAAAGAATTTTTCAATTCTGAAATGTTAATTATGTAATATCGAATTTTACTGATACAAAATCATTCTTTTCGTCCACGAATTCGAACTCTCAGTCACATAAAAAATGTTTATTTTGAAAAGTTATGAATGAAACACTCTGAAATTGTTTTATATTGTTCTGACAAATCATATAAACAAAGAACAAATATATTTTTCTTAATATAATGTTAATTTTGCAATATTTAATTTTATTGATACAAAATCATTATTTTTGTCGATGAATTCGAACACTAAGTAACAAAAAATTTTTTTATTTCGAATATTTATTGGAGACTCATTCTAAAATTTTGTCATATTGTCCTAACAATCCTAAGAAATAAATAGAAAAAATTTGTTTCAAATATAAAATGTTAATTTAGTTATATCGAATTTTACTGATCCAAAATCATTATTTTCGTCGATGAACTCGAACACTCAGTCACACAAAAATTTCTATTTCGAAAATTTATTAACAACCAACTCTAAAACTTTCTCATATAATTCTCAAAAACAATTTAAATAAATAGCAAGAAATTTTTTTTCAATTCTGAAGTGTTAATTTGTAATATCGAATTTTATTGATGGAAAATAATTTTTTTCGTCGACGAATTCTAACACTCATTCACAAAAAATTTCTATTTTGAAAAGTTATTAAAAACCCACTCTGAAATTTTGTCTTATTATTCTGAAAAACTTTATAAACAAATATCAAAAATAACTATAGTCAAGTTCGACTTTGAAGTAAAAAAAATTGACTATTAAAATTCGTGAAATAGACTGTTACATTTATATAAATTTTGCAACCAGTGTAATTTGACTATTTTCTATAGTAAAAAAAAGCTGGTTGACTCATTGAAAAAGTCGTTTTTCACTATTTACTGTTAGTCTCCTTTTTTATACCTACAATATCTGAATAAAATTTTTTGCTTCCCAAATGAATCTTCAAATTCCCCCATTTAAGTACCCCTTAATAAAATTCCAAACACTCTCATACACTCTTATATTCTCCAGCTTGATATTGCTTATGATAAATAATATAGCAAAAGTTTTAATGTTAGCAAGACTTAGTAAAAGAAAACTTATAGAACTCATAGAGGATAAAACATTTCATCGTAAAATATAACTGAAAAAGTTTTACAGTGGCTACATTACGACGTAATAAAACGCATGAATCTGATCGAACTTTTACTGCAGCTATTTCAAATTTCAATGCTTTTATGTTCATAACATTGAATAGTCTATAAAATTTTGAAGTTGATATCAATAATTCCGGTTTCAATATCGAATGTTCAGAAAAATTTCTTTAAAAAAAGTACTATTCACAAGGAATAGCGCTTTAATAAAAAAATCGATAAAGCTTTTGAATGTAATTAAATTCAACGTATTAAAAATTAAAAAAAGGAAGCAACAACTAAACTGTAAAATGAACAAAACAACTTCCGAAATGCCTGAAATTAAAAATACCGAAATTCAACGACTGTCCGCGAGAGCCCTCGATTCTCATTATCAGGTACTTGTGAAAACATTGATCGGGTTTGACGGAAAATAGCTTCATCCATTTGCGTCCAGTGTACGTGGCACTCGCGCTACTATATAACTTTGCGGGGCAGGAATCGAGGGGTAAACAGCCACAATGTTTGCGGTATAACTGATGAGCATGGTAAATAATACAGCTCGCGCGATTAAACGCCTCGCCCATGTAATTGCATTTTGTATACCAGCCCGGAATCACTGCGAAATACGTATATGTGTGCGAGCTAAAACTACCAACAGTTTGCCGTACGTGTCGCAAATCCCAAGTAAAAATAACTAGATATCTGGAGATCTACAGTAGATCTCTGGATATCTGTAGGAGATCTTCAGATATCTACTATAGATGTCGATGGATCTCATTTGATCTTGTAATAGATAACCGTAGGCTTACATAGATCTACAGGTAGATCTATGTATATCTACTCGTAGATCACCATAGATTCTTATAAATGTACTACTAGATCTCCGTATATCTTCGTAGATCTATTTGTAGATCTCGGTTGATTTCCGTAGATCTGTTGGTAGATCTACCAAGATCTTCATAGATCTATTTGTTGATTTCGGTCATTTCCATGTATCTGCTGGTAAATCTATGAAGATCTTTATAGATCTTGGTCATTTTTATATATCTGCTGGTAGATCTCTGGTAGATCATCTCTCGTCATATATATCTATCTATAGAGATGTACCCAAATCTGAGATCTTTGTAGATCTACAGTAGATATCATGTAGATATCAAAAGATCTACTCATTTTTACCTGGGTATGTTTCAAAAAACGCTTGAGTTTTGATGAATTCCTCGGTGAAGCACGGGCAATTTCATTGGGGTCACCTTTAGAGGCATTAAGGCAGACAATGAAAACACGAGATTCAGCGGACACCTATAAAAATGGCGCGATTACAGTAATAAAAGATGCTTCGAAGGATTTTACGTCATGAATTTATCTGATGTGATCACGAAATTATTACGCACGTTGAATTATTCAGGAAATCGGTTTTTCCAGTGGGGGATTAAATGGAAAAATTCGGGATTTTTTTTTGGAATTTATTGAGAGGAATGTTTGTTTTTTTGAAATAAGATTCGTTTATAGTTAACAAACCTCACTCTCCCAGCTCGAATTAGTCAAATTTTTACTATATGAAATAGTAACCCGTGTTGTCACTAACAAAATAGCCATGTTTGGAGATTCGACTATGCAATTAGTAAGAATTTGACATCAAAATAGTTGATGAATTTTTCACCCATTCCAAATAGTCATGCATTTTTACTATTTCATAGTCACGCTATTTTACTATTTTCTCAGTCCAAATTTTTTTACTATTCTAGTTGTCATTTTTGACTATTTGATGAATTCATAAACTCTGTTAAAAAAAAAAGTACAAAAGAATATTTGTTTGTAATTAATTTCGTTATAACCTACCCAAATCCGATTACTAATTTGATAGTTATTATTAATATTATAATAGTCAATTAGTCATACCACGACTAAATCATTGGAAAAAATTGACTTCTGAATTAGTATTATTCATCTTTTTCACACGTACAACATTTAGTGAAGAATAAATTATGTTTGACTAAAAATTCAAGTGAAAAGCTACTAATTGATTTGTCATTTCTTACTTTTTCAAATAGTGAGCTGGTTTCACTAATTATGTAAGTAATTTCTAACTTTTTCTTAGTAACTGGATTCCTACTAATTCAAATAGTAAAAAATTACTATCAAATAGTTTTATTTGACTAATTCGATCTGAGAGACCATATTTGAATACGAGCAAATAAATATCGTTTTTGGTCAAAGAAGTTACTTATTTAAACCCTTGTGTTGCTTCAAATGCATTATTTGTTAACAGTTAAGAAATCTATCTTTTGTCAAGAATGTGATTTAGTAAAATCCTGTAAGTATTTAAATTTTGAATTACTAGCAAAAAAAAAATTAAAAATATTTATGGGGTTTATTTTGGAGTTTTTGATTTCAGAAACTTCGTTCTTTCCATTTTCAGCGTTCCAAAATTGAGAAATGCCCAGCATGATAAAAGTTAATTTTTATCTTAATTTAAAAAAAAAACCGAATTCGAATTCTGAATTTCTTGAATTCTCAAATCCTCAATTCTGAAAAATCTTGAAATTTTCGGAATTTCAATTACGAGTTAAAAAATCGTATACTCAATTTTCATATGTTGAACTCGACATTAATTAACAAATAAAACTCTTGACATTCGATTACATTCCAAGTCATGATTTCCATATTTCCAATTTTTAAAGAAAACCTAAATTTAATTGAACCTCGCTTTAAATATCAAAAATCATTATATGTTAGAAACTACGAAAAATTCAATATCAATATCAAACTTTTTTATCATGGAAAAATCATCAAAAAACAGAAGTGAACAAACATCATTTTATTCCTCAGAGCAATATTAAAAAAAAAAAAAGAAAAAGTAAATAGTAGGTACAGGTTGAATGAAAGTTTAGAAAATCGATCAAATTTGCATTTTTTTTTGAAAAACATAATCTTTTTCCTTTATTTGAGAAACTTCCTTCTTTTCATTTTCAGCGTTCAAAAATTAATCAAGAAAATCCCAACTTGTTGAAATTAATTTTTTTTTATTTTTAATAACAAAAAATTAGAATTTTGAATTTCAAACACTCAATTTCTTGAATTCTCTAATCCTAAATTTTTGAAAATCTTGAAATTTTCGAAATTTTACTCACGAGTTGAAAAATCATACTTTCAATTTTCGTATCAGGTGTACAACTTTGCTTCCGCCGTTTTTTTCCAAAATTAAAAGCTTTATTGCGAAAAAGTGCTTACAGATGTATTATTCAAAGTATTGTCC
>JAPYZL010042152.1:0-13807 GCA_030522825.1 Platygaster orseoliae
AAATTTCCACTTCACGCCCTTGATACGAAAATAACCATTATTTAAATTTTAAAAGAGAGCTAATTTAGCTTTTTATAATCAATCATGAATGTTTCATGTATGACACATATTACAAAAAAGTAACTTACGATTTTGTCTGATGAAATGACGATGAAAACAGACGAATTTATAATGACAAAAATGCAAAATATGGTAAATGAATTTCTAACAGAAAGTAATAAACTTTTTGAAGATTTCAACTAAAAACGGAAGGATTCTATTACAGATTTGAATCCTTTTCCCTTTTTTTTATAATTTATTCTTCGTTTATTTCTCATAATAGCAGGAAAACTAAGTTTCTAAACAAACGCAGTGTTTTTCAGTTTCCAAGTTCGTAAGTGATTTCGACAATAAATGTTTTCGACGATTTTGTTTTATGAAAATGAAAGTGATATAGGAAAATGTAAAATATCCGAAATAAATTTTGAAACGGTTTTCTGTGGTTTTTCGGTTTTTGATTGATATTTTCTTACATAACATGTCGTCGTTATTGAAAAACTATTACAGTGAATATTCGTAGTTTTTTTTAATTTTCCATGTCTCGTGCAAGCTCACTTTGAAAATTCACAATTTTGTTTGAAGAATTGCGAGAAAGTTGAAAAGAAGGAAAATATAGGAATTGAATTTCCGAATGAAAACGCACGATTCTTTACCATATTGCATGTAAATTATTGAAAATTGATTCTGACAGTTTCCAATAGTTTTTCAGTTTCTGTATTACATTTTTGTACTTTACACGTTCTCGTAATAACAAACTAGTTTTCATGGATATATGTTGATTTCATGATTTTCTATGGTTAAGGTAATTTACTACATTATTGAATTTTTGTCCGACCACGAAAAATTATCTAAAATGCATCCTAATTCGTCAGTTTGACGTAAGATTCAAAAAATGAAGTCTTTTCAATTTTTGCAAAAGGAAAGTTCAACGAAAAGCGCTCAAAATCCTAGATTGTTATAGAATTATTTGTCATGTGTTTGAGGCTAGTTGAAGTTAAACTACTTGAAATTTTCAGAACCAGTATTATTTGTTTTTGTAATTTCTAAGTTTTTTCTTATTACAACAAAGAAACTGTTTCCATGAGTATTGACATTTTTTCAAAATACAATATGTCGTTCCAAGGTCACTTTATTTTTTATATCGTAACAGTTACGGAACGTCATTGTGAAATGTATCTATATCTGTATGCTTGGATAAAGCTTCAAAAAAAACGTGTAACGTTAGTAAGATAAAAACCAAAAATCGTTTTTAACTTCCATGAACTCACAATCAGCAGTTTCAAAATCATCGAAAAAGGAAGTTCTTGTGAAATATGCCTAAAACTTAACGATGAAAAAATACTATCACTTCCTTTACATCATTGTTCATTGCTTGAAATAAAAAAAATCAATTATGATAGATGTGCAATATCCATGTCTGCATCCTCAGATAACATTTTAAAAGTAACGCATTATGTTAGTAGGATAAAACTAAACGTCGTTTGAAACTTCCAGGGAATCCCAATCAGCATTTGCTAAATCACCGGAAAATGATTTTCTTGCAAAACATGCTTAAAAATATTAATTTTACGACGAACAAAGCTATCACTTCCTTTCCTTCATTGTTCATAGATTAGAATAGAAGGATAAAATTTCGAAAGAGTACAAAAATAGTGCCGGTTTTTCCCGCTCCATGTCGTATAAAAGACAGCACATTTAGGAAGGAATCACAGTCACTTTCGAGACTACCTACAAGTCATCCATTTGAAATATATTTTCTTGACGTTTTCCAAGTATCAGCTAAAATGAAGATCACCATTCTACTTGTCATTTTGTACGTGGCTTTTTTTGCTGCCATCGCTGTCGCTCGAGGACCTGATGGTGAGTGTTTATTTCTTTTTCTCATCACATACGTGAAAAATCCTTGATTATTCGACAGTTTCATGTACAGAAATTATTCATTTTACATAAACAACGCAATTTTTATCCGATGTCTCAGTGAAAAGAGAAAGCTTCGGAATAAGCACAAAATTGTCTTTTTTGAAAAAATTTACATTTTGCAATTTTTTTTTACAAGAGATGATCATATCTTAATCTTTGTTTCGTTTGTTTTGTGTTATTCAGTGACCATGGGGAAACCAACATGCGATCACGTTAGACAATGCTACGATTATTGTTATAATCAAGGGGGAGCTCAAGCTTGGTGTTGGGCCGGAGTTTGCGAGTGTGGAGATAAACCCGGAAGAAAATGGTGGTGACAGAAAAAATATGATTAAGCATATAAATTACGAAATGTCATTTTTTATTATTGGAGGAACAATACTTTTTATTCTTGGAAAAAAATGTGCAACTACGAGTGACGTGTATCACCTCTTCTACGAAATACAAATAAAATTTCTTTTTGTATCGTTCAGTGACTTATAAAGTCGTCTTGTATGTATGTATATGCTATATCGTCTAAATAAACCAATGTAAAAAGATGCAACTTTTTCTTCAACATTACCTGTTGTTGTATAAGAAAGTCGGTCAATACTTTTTACACAATAAGCCAAGTTAATTAATTTTTATAATATGGGAAGATGTAGGGAAATTACATATTCTTGTTTGAAGTAATCTTTATGAGTTTCATATTGTATTCATATGAATGGAATATACATGTAAAAAAGTGATATTTTCCTATTCCTTTTTTTTTAATTTTTTCTCAAATCATAGTTTGATGAATTTTCTTGGGGCCAAATTTATGTCTATATGTATATCTTACTGATGACAGTTGAGAAATTTTCATTGCAATTTTTATATAGTGCTGGTATGGTCTTTTATTATAAATCTTGAATGTATCATGTGTTTGACATATGTTGAAAAAAAGTTGTATAAGATTTCGTCCGAAAAAGTGGTAGATGAATTGAAAAAAAATTTATTATGCAAATGCAAGATTTTATTTAAAAGACCGAAAAGTTTTGGCGGTGGTTTTGAATAATTTTTTAGTTTCTTTATGAGTTTTTCGTCGTTTATTTCTCATCATAACAGGAAAACTAATTTTCTAGACCAACATAGTTGTTTTCAGTTTCCTATGCTTGCAAGTGTTGTCATTTTTTTCGATTTTGATTAGGTTGCGAAAAACAGTGAAAAGGTTGCGATTTTTCAGTTTAAACATAATTTCAAAAAAAGATGTTTATGACCATTTAGTTTGAAGAATAGTAAATTGATAAAAGAGCATGAAAAATATCATAAATCAATTTTCAAATCGATGTTCATTATGTTTCACTCGATTTAAAGTGATTTACTTTCAATTGTGGCTGTAGTTTTTCGGTTTATTATTTTTTCATAATAAAGAGAGGTTATAATACATTAATATTAATGATAATTCCAAAACGTTTCAGTTATGCTCACTTTTCTTCAGCATCATTGTCCTGGAACCCTCGTTGGGGCTGAAAAGCCCATTGCACGTAGCGTCGCCACTTTGAGCGACGTTATAAATTTCCGAAGCACCTTCGAGCGCTGGTCCACCAGGTGCTCGATCGTGTTCCACGATTCCGATTGTGTGACCATTGTGACCATTGGCTCTGTTCAAGTTTCCGACAGCTTGACCCGCTCTTTCGTACACGAAGCAACGGTAGCGTTCTTCGTTACTTGACGGGTGGCTGTGGTGCAAACGACCGACCAAGTAGCGGTTGCTGCCTTCCTTCCAAGTCGCCAGGCACTCGAGTTCCTCCACTGAAACATTCAAGACCACTTTTTCTTTCAATTTTTTCCATGAATTCAATACTGAAAAACGCTTCAAAACTTTTTTGATGTTAAAAAGAAACGAATTTGAAGATTGAAAATGTTTATTTTAAACTCTTTTTTTCTTTCTTTGGAAATATGTGACAACTTTAAATTTATAATCTTGTAGATCGTCAAATTCGGAAATTCAAAATATGCAGAAAAAGGGCACACTAAGGCTAACAGACTGTTTAAAATTTCCACCTGAAATATCCACAAAACACGAAAAGTTGAGTTACATTCGAATAATTGCAATCCTTTTTCTTTTATTGCGAAAAAAACTTTCAGAGTTAGAAAGGAGATTCGAGAAAAGTGCTCAGAATAGGAACGAACGTCCGGTCACGTTTTTTCCGTTTCGCAAATTGTCCGCGGTAAGCGCTCGCCGTCAACAAACTTGGCGCGAGACTTTTTACCAGATGTGATTTAGATACAGGGGAAAGATCACTCGGGATTTTGGGGCTTGATTCGTTCGCAGGAGATGAAATGTGAAGATTGACGTGATGACTTTACAAGAGGTGCAGGATACGAGATAACATCGTCACTTTGTTGCTCCAACTGATCTCCAAAGGCCTTTCAAGATGCACAATTTTTCAGAGCAAGATCTGAAGCACAGTGATAACCCAATAGAAAATAAATATTCAGAGTACAAAAAATACATTTTTAAAGCATAATAATTAAAAATTGTTGACTAATGGTATTCAAGGGAAGCACAAAAAACTCGAGTTCAAAATGATATGTTTCTTCGTGCGAGTTCACTTTGACTCAAGCGACAAGATTCCTCGAGCGAGAAGTGGAAAACGCAGGCTTTAATGAGTCTGCGATGAAAGCTCGTTAATTTAAGCTGGCGTTAGCAGGAGACGCGTTCGACGTGAGCTTTTTTTCAGAGCTTTTTCTACTGACATCGTTGACCGGCTGGAACATTTGCTAGACTGTCTTTTCCGCAAGCTCACTCGGCCAGGTCATCGATCACTGTTTCGAGAGGGTGGAAATTTGAGGTTTTTGGTCGGCTGAGGTACTAATGTGCGAGGAAAAAAACACGTTCGATACGTTATTCATGAAAACTGTCAAGGGTGTGGGCAGAGAAAATGTTTGGGAGGGGTTGTTTTTAGAAAATCTGTCTCGATACTTTTTTCTTAGAGATTTATAAAATATTAAAATACGAATTTCAGAAGATATATAGAAATGTATAATATAAGGAAAAGCTACAAGTTGTATCAATGATTAAGAAATATGAAAAAGATAAAATTTGTATTTCAGTAACTTGAAAATCACAAAAATCAAGTTGTATCATATTGAACACGTACAAGAAAAATGTTAAAATCTGAACCTAAAAATTTACATAAATTGGAAAAGTCGTAGGATTGAAAAATCTTGTTTCCAAAATCAGATTAGTAACGATTCAAAATCAGAAAATCTCCAATTAATACATTATTCAAGTAATTAAATAGGAAAAATCATGGCGGAGGTATTTATGTATTTAAATAACTTTGAGGTTTTTTGGTATTGTCATGAATTTCTATGAAACTTCCCAGACTTTAAAATATTTTTATAGTTTTTTTCAAAATATCCACACAGATTTAAAGTACTACTTGCAATTGTTAAATTTTCATATTATATGCTTTTTATCGAATTTTGCGGTGTTTTTGACATTTTTAAACATTTCTAGTATTTTTATGGATTGCTGTAAAGATTTCTAGAATTTGGTGCCATAGTATTGAAAGTTTTTATGGTTTTCAGTATTTTAACAGATATGTTATAAAAGACAATACATTTTACAAATTTAATTTAAAAATTAATTTATTTAAAATTACTTGAAATTAAAATGAAGTTATTTAAAAATAAAAATACATTTCAAAAAAATAAGCTGCATAAAGTTTTTTTTTACTTTTACTACTTCAGTATTCATACAATTTAGAGATTTTCTGGTATTTGAATAAATTTCTTTAAAGATTTCGAAAGGCACATGCCGTAGGAATCAAAGTTATATATATTTTGGAGGAAAACAAATTTAAATTGTTTTTAAGTCTAAAAAGATTTCAAGTACTTCTCACATTCTTTTAGTATTTATAAAACTATTCTGGCGTTTTAATGGATTAATTTTATTTTTTTATGGATTTCTAGAATTTGATGATCTATTCCACGAATTTTGATCGATTTTCAGTAATTTTATATTCTACGAAAAGTACATCAATATATATTTTGAAAGTTTTACTGACTTCTAGTATTTTCGTATTTATTGAGATAATGCAACGTATTTAATTATTTTGATACATTTCCAAAAATTGACAAAGAAACAGAAGCGAAAGAACAACGAGTGTAAATAAGTTGCTCACTTGCAATGTGTACAAATTACTGGTGGCTATTTTACATGCAAAAACTGTGACTCTGAATAAACAACATCTGATTTTCTTCTTTGTTTTTCATTATGTTGTCAGAAAAAAACAATGTACATCGAGATTTGTTCAAAATTTCTCAATTTCAAAAGTCTTTCAACATACCGTACGACTTTTAAAAATGACGTTATCGAGTATCTTGAAAAAACTCTAATAACTTTGGAACAGATTAGATTTTAAAAACTCGTTGAACCTCCATTTTACAAATTTTGAAAATTTCGAGTTTTGGGTCAAAATCAAATGGTTTGTTTACCCTAATTTTTCGTATTCATTATGTTTTTTCAATATTTTTACAACTTTGAGAATTTTTTGATATTGCTATAGATTTCTATTAAGCTGCCTGAACTTAAATGCTGCCATTCTGAATTTTCGAAGAAATTTATCATAGGTTCACGAATTATTCTTGTATTAATGACTAATTGTAAGTATATATTCAGACATATAAATGAGTCTCGACATCTTCATTCACGCTCATCTTCTAGAATAGAAAATCAAAAACGAGCATTAAAATTTTTATTCCAGGATAATCTGTGCATGGAAGATGATTTCAATCGACGCTCCAATCAGACATTTATATAAAATATTCATAGTGAACTCAATTCAATGTCTGCAAGTATGAGAAAACTGCGTTTTCGCTAATGAAATGATATGATCTATAATCATTCACAGTTTCAACATCTAAATTGCCATAAGTCGAGAATGAAATTATTCAACACCTTCATTTCTAGCGTTTTCGTCTCTGGAATATCACTGACTTAATAGAGGTGAACAATGTTCACATTGTTTAGTTACAGAAAAATGGAATTACCGCTTTTAACATGCATCATTGCTGTTCATGCCGGGTTTTATGATTGACATAGACTGCAGAAAATACTGATAGAATTGTTTAAATATTTTACACGGTTTTACATGATTTATTTAATTGGTACTCATCATATACTCTACTGACGATCTATTTCATGACAATTGTGATCTCAGTAAGATTTTTTTCCTCTAGATCAATTTTTCAGGTAAGAAATAATTTTACATTATTTTCGAGACAAATATAATCAATGGCATTATTTTAAATATCACATGTAAAATCTCGATATTTATTTTTTTTAAATAAAAGTATTGTATCGTACAAAAATGTTTTGGTGAAGTTTTCTCTTTTGAACTGAATTGTTTTTTTTTCTAATTAACAGATCTTCCATTAAATAAGTTTCAAGAATTTCCAATTTTCATTTCATTTAACATCATGGTTTATCAATAGTTGTTTAAAGTAGAAGAATTAAAAACATGTTATGATGAAAAATAAGTGCTGCCAGTAGTCTTTTATGTGTATAGTCAGGCATTGACTCAACAACTTTGCTGAATTTTTATGTTTTAATACACTCTTTTTTACAATCTATTTTTGATTTGAAAATAAAGAATCCATATGTATTCATTATAATGATCGAAAAGAATGATGAAAAACAAATTTTATCGTTATAAATAATAGTGATTTCTGTGAGTGGTCGAATATTTACATAATAAATTTCCAGAACAATCATACTTGAGTACTTTTTTTCATCCTCTATATTTATTTTGTAAAACAAAGAAACGTTCTTGCATGCATGGAAAAAATTAGAAAGTTTTATATGAATAATATTATTTTTTCACTGAACATGGTGGAATACTTATATAATACTCAATTTTTTTCACGCCTGACGAAACTTGATCTCTACTACTCAGGAAATTAGGTACATTGGCGCAATTGATAAAATACTGGAATAGTATTTAAATTCACCATGTAATGTAATTGAATAATTGATTTTCATTATTTTTCTATAAAAATTTGCTTCTCAAATCCAACGTATGTAAAAAATTCCTGTTGTAAATTTCAGCCAATTTCAAAAAAACTTTAAAACAATATCATGTGTTATAAAAAGTCATGCATAAATTCGTATGAACTAGTTTTAAAATATCAAAAACATATTTATAATTTGTCATTAAGGGAAACAACTTATTAAAGAGCAACAAAAACGATGAAGGACAACTTTCCTTTCTCTTTTATTGCGATTTTCCTTAAAAAACATCATATTAAATGCGAGCTTTAAACATTTCCTACCCTTGAAAATTTTCTGAAATGATTTTCAAAAACAAAAAAACTTTTGAAAAAAAACAGGACATTACGGGAACGGCTAGTTTAACGAATCGTTTTTCATTGGGGTCATCGACCTAACGACCCACTTCGGTTTTCATCCGCTTCCCGAGACCCTTGCGCAAGGCAAAGTTTATCGCGACATTAAAGTATCGTTTTGGTGATCCTGTGACGTCCTCTACTAAGCGCTGCACCGCGTTAAGTACGTATTTGTTTTCCGGTGCACGACGGAAAAAGCTTGGAAAATATGTTCACATCAAAGCGTGCAACACGGAAATAATTCGGAAATTCGTTCTTTGTTCAATTAAGCTCGAGAAAATAACAGAAAAAAGTAGATCATTTATAGACACTTCTACAAACTTGATAATTAACAGTAATTTAGTGTATTGATGAGGTTTTTTTAATTTGTTTTCAGTATCTGCAGATAATACATGATGTTACTGAAAATAGAGCTGATTTTTTTCACTAAATAAGATGAATTTTTATATAGGAAGTGCATAAACAGAGGGCGGTAATAGAATTTTTGAAAGTAACAACTGAAAATTTTTTCTCTCTATGTCACTGCAATATTATAATGATCATGTACTTTTTTAAAATTATAAACTCACTATCCTCCATTCATTAATATTTTTTCCATTTTAAACGTTCTCTCAGACCCAATGAAACATCTGCTTTTTTTTCTTTCCTCCTTTATTACATTTTTTTCCCAAGAAAACATTGACAATTCAAAGACAATGGATTTTTTTTAAATAAAAAGCGCAAGTAATGTTTTTTTCGTTGTTCACTATTGTTCTGTATACGCTGTATTTACTGCATACATCAACGAATTCTGCGAAAACGATCGATGAAATATTAACGACCCCCCACAACCCCCCGCACCAGCCCTCTTTTCTCCTTATATCCCTCTTCGTTATTTGAGTTATTAAATGAGTTCGCAGAGTTCGAACTGAGACTGCGTAGGCATGTGCGTAAATTACGTCATTAAACATCCCTAATGAAAACTGCCGCATGTCGACTTAACTTCAAAGTGATAGACAGTTATAAGCGAGGCGTCTGACGCAAAAGTGCGTTTGAACAAAAGTAATTTGCAAAAGGAATTTCCACAGTTCTTGGTTGTTTTTGCTTCAACGGAATTGAGATTAACGGGTTTTTTTCGTGTTTCGTGTTTGAGATTTAAAGGTCGTTTTGGAAATGGCAGAAGAAAAATTGTAACAGAAAATGCTAAATTAGTTGGTATAGTAAATGAAAGGGTTTCTTTTAATTTGCTGATTTTTTAGATTTAGATTCACTGGTTTTTCTAGTCAATATTTGTTTACTAAAAACTCTGATCATCGCAAGAAACAAATATAATTAATAACAAAATCGAAAATATTTATTTTTTTGAATTCAAGTAATGTATGGTAAAAATATTTTGAGGAAGTTTTCTTTCATGAAATAAATTGTTTTATTTTTTCTATAATCAATAAATATGACAATTAACAATTTTCATGAATTTTCATGTTTAATTTAATAAAACATCATGGTATTTTCATGGTTGTTTCAAAAAGAGTAATGAAAAATATTATATCATGGAAAGTAAATTTTGTCAGTAGTGTTTTACGTATGTAGCCAGGCATGGACTCAACTTTGCTAAATTTTCATATTTTGATATTCTTTTTGTTTACAATGAATGTCTGTCTTGAAGATAAGTGAACAATACGAATTCATGATAATAATCGAAAAATCAAATATACAAAATTATTTATTAAAATTAGAGTAAGTGAAATACATTAAGGATGTTTTGAAAAAAAAATCAAACAAGTTTTACTCGTGTTTTATTGTTATCACTAGGTTGATAAAATTAATAGAAAGCAATTTTATTGACATTCCCAGTTACATTTTTTTCTCTAAAAGATGACGTCGGTGTTTCGGTTACTTTCGAGCCCTTTTCAAGACGTCTGTGTCATAAAGAATCCAAGAAAGTTTTTTAGAAATTCTTGAAAAGGTTGTTACAAAATTTTTTGTGAAACTCGACATGAATTTCTCGTTGTCTTTCATAGTTGAACAAGAAATCGTCATCATGTTTAAAAATATGATGTAACAATCTTTTGAAGAATTTTTGACAAATTTTTCAAGGCTGTTTTATCATGTTGTCGTCTTGAAAGAGGCTCCAAATTAGTCAAAACGTCGACATTATATGTAATCGACTGGAAATATCGAAAAGATTGTTTTTAACGAATTTTCAGAAGTAGTAGTAATTTCTGAGTGTCGTCAGTCATTTACCTAATATCCCCACTGTTTTTTCGTACTTCAATTAAAAAATGAAAAAAATATATTCGAGTTTGAAGTTTAACCAATCAACGCGCTCTTATGAAAAGTTGGAATAGACACTACGGAAAAAAATACCAAAATTCACAAAACTCATAATAAAAAAAATATCCAAGTTTAAAGTTTCAAAGAATCAAAATGTTTCTCAGATTTCAAACTCGATCATCTTTTTTGATTTTGAGTTTTTTTGAAAACCGTGAAAAACTTTTCTACTCAAAAAATTTGCAGCAAATTTGAATAAATTTTAGTCCGTGGTTTTTATTTGCACCTTAGTTAAATTTCGAACTCCAATATATTTTTTGATTTTGAGTTTTTTGAAAAGTGGCAAAAAAAATATTCTCCGAATTTCACAAACTATGAACCCCTAAAATATTGATTGCTAACTTTGGGGTATCCTGTATAATTGTCTTGTGAAAATATTGATCAACTTGAGTAAAAGGTCACTTGATGAGAACTCACCGGCGCTTTCAGAGGCATGTATATCGGGGCATGCCTGGTACCTAAAGAGCAGTTTGCTGTCATCGGTGCAGCTATCGATATTGCTCTGCGGAACGGAGCAAATCCCGTGGCCTCGATTGTACGAGAAGGTCATGGGACCGTGGAATGGACACCGCACCGCAGGTGCTTCTTCGCGGAACATCGAATATAGCAGGGCGTCCCCGGTTATGTACGAGCACAGGGAAGATAGGGAATTCCGGTTATGGCAGTACGCTGAAACAAGATTAAGAGATACGGATGAGGCTTGAATTTCGGCGCCATTATTCGCTGGCCAGCCTGCGAAATTGGCTCTTTGTGCGTTGCGATTTGTTACGTATGAGGATAATTATCCAGGGGAATTTGTACGAATATTTCTCGATGCAAAGAATATTTCTGATGGTAAACATTATGGAAATTTTTCGGTTATCAACACACAGAGTTTAGATTCAATGAATTGAAATAATAATGAAGAATGACGGAACGAGTGTGAATTTTCGAAATTGTAGCTTCTGAAATTTGATGTCCGATGATTTATAATCATAAATACTCAAATTTAATGTATAATGAATAAATGATGTACAATGATTGCACTCTTGCAACAACAAAAATAAGCTACTACTGAAAAAAAATTTGATGTGTCAAGTTGTGTTAAAACAGCACATCTTTCTGTTGCTACAACAAATCCTTTTTTCTTCTTTTGTGATTCAGGAAATAATGTTATTGTGGTTTACGAAAAATTTGTTTTTAAACAAACTAGAAACATTAATGTTTTGCTCGAGAATGATCGAAAATTGTTTCAACCCAGTGACTCAACAAAAAAATGAGAATCTACGAAAATGCTAAAAATCTAGAAAATCACAAATACTGAAACGTTGAACTCTAGAACTATATATTGAGATTTTCAGATAAAAAAACAATTTTTCAAAATACAAGAAAAAAGCCAAAAAATCTTATAATTACTAAAAACAAAAAAAATATATAAAACATAAATAATCTACATAAAATCAATTTTTCTATTAAATTATCAGAGTACTAAAAACGAGTTAAATTTCGATCGAAATTGAAATTCTAGAGCATCGAATTTTCGAAATGTATATATAGAAAATCATAAGATTATTATGAAATAATTCAATTGTATAATGAATATAGAAATACTAAAAAAGTACCTGAAATCAATGTGAAAAATACTGTTTTCGGAAAAATTATTGAAAAAAATCAAAATTCTAAAATGATTTAATACTCTAACATATAATTCTAGAAATATGAAAAATACCTCAAAATTTTATGAAGAACCTACTTCCCGAAAATAAGTGAAAATCTATAAAATACCTCGAATATAGGTATTAAAAATTATCCCGAAAATCCATAAAAATATTCAAACGTTTACGAACTTTAATTTCCAGAGTATAACAAGTTGCACGAATGCCAGACAATCATAAAAAATTGTAAAAGTCTCGAAAAAAATCTGAACCTTCATGACTTGAAAATTACAAAAATTAAATTTAATTAAAATACATACGAACATAAAAAAAATTTTATGAATATAGAATTATATTGTAAATAATATATTTTTATATCAAATATCTTATAGAATGCAAGATTAAAAATCATAAAGAGCTTATGATTTTCATTCTAAATCATAAATTATAGAATAGAAAATCAAATACTTATTCAATCATCGTTTTTTACATCGAACAAAAACCAATTTCCTATTACGTTGTTGTTACACATTTTAAAAATATAATAAAAGAAAAAACACAGAGAAAAATTCAATTACTTGGTTTTTCAAACAAAATTATCCTTGCATTTATTTTTACAACTGTGACGTTTTATAAAAATAAATTTTGCAATATCTATAAAAGGCTTCCAACTCTCTTTCATTAAAGTTGTTTCACTGTAAAAAAACTTTCACAAATATCGATATGTAATGAAAACATTCGATAAACAATTTTTATCAGTATAAAAAACGTAACTTTATTGCTATTGAATGACGAATCTCGTATCCATGTATTGATGAATCTTTTGAAAAGTTAAGACTTTGATTTTTATTGACAGTTTTGATGAAATGGCATACTCTACTTCAAATGTAGAAAAATAAATTCGTCAATTTCAAACAGAAACATTTCCTTCACTATAGATCAATTTCATTTACTGATATCAATTGCTTTTTTTATGTTTTTTCGGCAGGCGCGTACGCAGAAAAAATTTTCGAGGGGGGGGGGGGTTTGTTAAGTTCAATTTTTACTTCTGAGAACAAGTTTTTAAAAACCCTAAAAAAATGCACAATTTTTTTCAAATTTCGGGGTAAGGGGGTTTGAACCCCCAAAACCCCCTCTGCGTACGCCCCTGTTTTTCGGTCCATTGGAGGCAATTTCAGAAATGAGAACCTCATTTTTTGTTTGTTTTGCTTAAGCTTTCAACCTTTTATTGGAATCTCGCCAGGAAATTAATATTCTTATTTTAATAATAATTATTACTTTTTATATATAATGAGATAATCAATAATAATCATATTAATGCACAATAAAAGGCCGAACGCTTGAAAAGAAGAAACAAGAAATGTGTTTTTTATTTTTCAAGCTGTTCCAAAAGGGTGGAGAAATCATGAAATACAATATTCAATATTTATATTCAACTGAATCATTTATCATTATTTACTACAATTCTCAATTATCCAAACATCTAATGCTGTAAAAATCTTACACCACCTCCAATACACATTTATACA
>JAPYZL010042213.1:0-11588 GCA_030522825.1 Platygaster orseoliae
TATATAAGTTTTCTTAAATTGATTTTTTATTTTTTGAATTATATTCTTACCCCCCCCCCCCCCGGTCGTCTAAACTCCATACATGAAGCGAAACTGTTCTGCCGGCCCTGGCCCCCCAATATTTTTTGGAACTTGCCGCCCCTGATCATAATAAACCAGTTGTAATCAACTTTTATTGTAAAATTTCGAATAAGTATAGGCTGACACTGAGGAACTTGAATTTATTTAAGAAGTCAATTTTATTATAGTAATAATTTTTTTATAAACAATTCATCTCAATACTATCAACTAATTACAAATTAATCGTTCGTAATCTTCAATGTTAATAATTTTTTCTGGTGATTTTTGTATTTCCATTTTCTACCAAATCGAAGTAAAAAATGCAATAATTAAATAATATAACAATAGTCATGGAATTAATGAGAAATAGAAAATTTCAAACTCAGAAAAATTTGGGATTGTGATATATTAGATACAAGAATTTTGAAAATTTGTGTGTTTTTATTTTTTAACACAATATTCAATAGACTGTATTATTATAAGTTCATTAAAAAAATGATGATTTTTTTTTATTATTTCTTTTCACTGTTTCTCATTCATAAATTTGTAGATGAAAATTAATTTTTTTACTGAATGAATATTTCAATACAAAATTTACCTTAATACTATCAACCAATTGATAATCAATCGTTTTGAATCTTCAATGTTCATAATTTTTTCTGTCGATTTTTTTGTTTGCATTTTTTACGAATTCAAAGTAAAAAACACAAAACCATAATAATATAACAATAGTTATGCAACTATTGAGAAATTAAAATTGTCAAGATCAGAAAAATTTTTGATTCTGATATTTTAGATACAGGAATTTTTAAAAATTTTGCGTATTTTGTAACACAATATTCAATTGACTGTATTCCTACGAATTCGTTAAAAAAATGATATGTTTTTTCATCATTTGAATTCGGTGTTCTCATTCATAAATTTGTAAATGAAAATTTTTTATCCAATTTACTGTATAGTAATAGAAATAAAAAAAAAGAGAAATTAATACATAAAAAGAAGTTATGAGTATTGATTCAATTATTTGAAAATAATTAATTGCAAATTAATAAAATCGTGAACAAATAGTTGTAGGCGTAAAACTCAAATTCTTTTTGAAGTTTATTTTGCCTTTTTTTTGAACTTTACTTTTTTATTTAAAATTTTCTCTTGTTGTCAATTGTACTCAAAGATACCTAATTTTATGTAATTAAAATCGTTAGGTCGGGAACATAAAACTCTCTAAACTTTATAACACATTCTTACTTTTCTTCATATACAAAAATTGTTTTCTACCTCTAACAAAAAATTCACATTCTTCGGAATCTCATTTTAAATTAGAAAAAAATATATAACTGTAATTCAGGATTATAGAAGATTAGCATTTTAAATGTTGATGCACTTTTCTTTCTTGCTGAACACTGAAAATTTAAAATTGTTCTAACAATCATGAAATCTATTTTAGTGAATTGTTTTCACTTGTGCTTCAAACAAAAACAAGTTGAAAACGAATTCATAAAACATGTTGTTACATATACCGAATCCCCATGGCATGTACATATATCTATTCCGACGCAGGTATAACGTGAGATAATATTTGCGTTTATCCAGTATTGTATAGCCTGTCTCAAGTAAATGTTGGGGTAATTTCGTGTACGCTGACCTGGGTTTATACGCAAATATAGCTCGTGGATAGGTAATAAAAAATTGTCATACACACAATCACATGTTATAACTGCTCTGGATGTTTCTGGTTTGTTCAACATTTGTTTTGTGCAGTTATGCTATACGTTGTACGCCAAGTTTTGGGATTGTTTCGAAATTAAATTATCGATGTTTCTGACAGTCGTGACTTCCGAGTTTCACGAGGTGATAATTTGTGATTTTCAAGTGCCTCATTAATGTCAAACGCATGTTTAATATTGAACGTGGAATGCTGTATTTATTTGTGCGGATTCGAGGGTTTGTACATTTCGCGTTTATTTGACATTTGGAATAATTATCACAAGAGAGTGTATTAAAATACAATGGAGAGTTATTTATAATTATAAAGTTTGATGAAGTAGTATTGAGTGAGTTCGTAAGTGGAATTTCGTGTTATTCTATTGTTATAATCAGTTGCTATCTCATGTAAAAATAGAAAAAAGTTATGATAAAAAATGATTACAAATGTACACGCTGTAATCTAGAGAACATAAATAATGGTTTCATGTATAACTATATATATTCATGTCTTATTCCGCAAGCATAACATTAATGTTCCATTCATGGTAGGACTAATGTTACATGAATGTCGCATACATGCTGAACATTAGTGTTACATTAATATTTCGCACCATGTTACATAAATGTTACCGGTGGTAATGTAGTATGAATGTTACATGAATGTTACTGGTCCTAGACATGTGTTGCATGAATGTTCCATGAATATAAGCATGAGTGTTCCATTAATGTCCATTAATGTCACACATGTGCAATGCTGTATACGGTTAGCATTAAATGATACACTTATGTTACATGAATGTCTTTCTTTACGGGTAAGATCTAACCTCAAAAACGTTCAAGAAACTCGAAATACCAGACCGCTTAGAAACCCAAACACCTTTTGTGCGTCATTGAGTTACCGATTACATACTGCGGTTGTTACGCGAGAGGAACAAACGCGTTGTCCAGGAGTACGCACGTGTGAGATTCGTGAAGATAAGCGCAAATTGAGGCCGAATCGAAGCAAGAGCCAGCGCGACAAAAGGGTTGAAAAGTACAGAGTCTTTGGGAACGTTCTTTTAATTAGAAAGCGCGCATTGTTCGGGCTTTGGAGCGGCGGAGAATAATTTTTGGCCCGGGTCGCGTCGACGGTTGAAATTAGCATAACGGGGAATCGACCCAACCGTCGAGTCACCCCAACTCGACGCCCCGAGCCAGCGGGGCAACCCCCCAGTCAGTCGTCTCGAGTGCCAGTTAGACATCAATGCAGCGTATAAGGATCCGATATAACGCAACGTTCCTATTCTTTTCTTTTCACCCGAAGTCACCTCCAAAAGCAAACCCTCCTCCTGAGAAAAAGGCGCTTTCAGCCGCCCCTGTTTTACGTCCAAAGAGAGCACACGAGTTTTTTTTCGCCATGAGAAACTTTTTTCGATACTTGATGTCATTTTGGGTCATGTGATTTCGTGGATCTGATTTTTGACTTGGAAACACAGAAAATGAATGATTGCGAAGTTGCGTGGAAAAAAAACCGAATTCGTCAACTTATGAGTGTACACTGAGGAAAGAATATTGTAATTATTACAATACTGTATAGTAAACGGGAATTACTCAAACATAATTATGGTAATTTTTGTAACACTGTATTGTAAATATTGTCAAATGATACTTTAGCAATAAATATATTTTGTTGTTAAAATTTCTTTACACCTTTCGTTTTTTACTATACATTTCGTAATTTTTACAATATGATATTGTAAACCTTATTAATTTAAATTACTAATAAGCTGAATGACAAGATAAGATACAGTATTGGAAAAATTCGAAAATGTACGGTAAATTTTAACATATACAATGAATTTTCGCTATGCATATTTTAACATGTACAATATTTTCACTCTATACATAAAATATCATATTTTACAAGCTGAAAAACAAGTTATAAAAGTTAAATTATTATATTACATGTTTCACCATACGCTAAAATTAGATTCTTTGTGATAGTAAAGTAAAAATTAAAATTCGTATAGTACTATTTGCATGTTTAAATTTTCAAATTCCCAAAATGTTATAGTGAAAACTGTCAAACATATTGTAATTTACACAATATGACGGTTCTACTATGCAATATTGCAATAAGTAAAATAATTATTGCAAGTTTTGCAACAACATATTGTGAATATTTTGAAATGATATTGTAGCAATAAATATATTTTGTTGTTAAAATTTCTTTACATCTTTCGTTTTTTACTATACATCTCGTACATTTTACAATATCATATTGTAATCCTTACTAATATAGATTTCAAGAAATGCCATACAGTTTTGCAAATATACTTAAAGTATAAAAATAAGCATACTTATATAGTAATAGCTGTCAACGACTATAATTATTCATGACAAGCTGAATGATAAAATAAGATACAATATTGGAAAAATTAAAAAAAGTATGGTAAATTTTACAATGTACAATGAATTTTTACCATGTATATTTTTAAAAGTACAATATTTTTACTTTGTACGTAAAACATCATATTTTACAAGCTGAAAAACAAGTTATAAAAGTAAAAATATTACATTACATGTTTCACTATACTCAGATATTAAATTATTTGTAAAAGTAATTTCAACAATTGCAATAGTAATTTATACAATATGATGATTTTATTATACAATAAATTGTAATTTTTTAAATAACTATTGTAAATTTTGCAATAATGTAGTGAAAAGTACAATAATATTGTACATTTTGCTATATATCTGTCAAAAAGTGCAAGATTTTTTTCTCAGTGTATTAATTTCGAAAAAATATGGATGCATGTTTTTTGTTTCCTCGAAAATTGATTATTTCAAAGGATACGAGTTACCCTATCTCAATTTTTGAGATAGGATCGAAAAGGAAACAAATGTCTAATATTTTTTGTTGGACTAATGATATCAGCAGGTCTAACAATATTAACGAAATATCCAGTTATATTTATTATTAATTCTTTTCGATGAAACTTTACTTTTTTTAGGCATTTTTATTGATTTTAACACAAAATGTACATAAATTTTACTAAATTATGTAAAAATGGGCTGAAATTTTCACGATGAATCGCAGATTATTCAAGAATTAAAGTATTTTTTCATTTTCCTAAAATATTGGAACAAACATTTATTATTGACGTAAATATTTTAATTTTGCATTGGACAAAAGCAATAAAAAATTGATGCAACTTTGTCATTGATTTAGCAAATTATAAAAATTTGATTGTATTATTGGTAATGGGTCATTTTTGATTTTTCAAAGATACCTTCTTTTTCGAAGAAAGAGAAAATTGAAGAGGAAACACATTCGCATTCCCATACATTGATTTTAACAAAAAATGTAAATGAAATTCTACTAAATTAGGTAAAAATGAGCCAAAATATTCACGAAAAATTGCGGATAATTCCAAAATTCAATAATTCCTTAATAATTAAGGAATTTTTTGCTTAAACCATTTGCCTAAAACATTCGAAAAAATATTCATTATCCACGTGAATATTTTAGTTAGCCCCGAATATCAGCAATAAAAAATTGATGCAACTTCGTCATTGATTTAGCAGATTATAAAAATTACATCGTATTATTAGTATTGAGTTATTTTCAATTTTTTAAAATCAGCATTTTCTTCTAAAGAAAATTAAGGACGAAATTGTGAAGAAAAAAAATTCACTTGCTAAGACGTTTTTCATGAATTTTTTAAATTATTTTACATGCTTTTTTTTAAACTTATTTATTTTTCAGTTCATATTTAATTTTCTGTAAAAATTTTTAATTTCGAAATCATGATTTTATGTTGTTGGTACAAAATGTAAGTAAATACGAAATCCTCCAAATATACACTTTTTTCAGAAATCGAATTCGCCAAGCAGCTAAATAATTAGATTCTGTTGATTGATTTATTGTAAATTTATTTTATCATCATTTATAATAAAACGTTAAAATCGATATTCGAAAGTCAAGGTTAAAGAATGAAATTTTTTTCTTAAATCACTAATGTAATTTTATTTTTCCCAACGTTTTGTTATTAATCCAACACGCAATTAAGTGATTAACTGTAACATTATACTTCATGTTTCCAGAAAAACTTCTTTCAAAATAAATTTTGTCCAGAATGGTTATTACTTATTTTGAAATTATTTATGAAAATAACAACATAATCATTCATTGGAATATAATGTAACTTCATCCACCTATTTACTTTTCTTTTGTGTTATTTTACTTAATTTTGTTATGCTTTATTTTATTTATAATGATAGTACCAAACGAAATGGAATTTTTTTTTTATTTCATCAGAATATTATTGGATCACAATTTATACTTTGCTCATTCTTATTATGTAAATAAAACATTATTTATTGTTTAAATTAGGTATTATAATTTGATATGATTCTTTTTTCAATCAATATTAGTACTTGAATTATTTACCTATTTATTTATTGACGTTTTAAATTTTTTCATTCTGCCAATAAAAAAATGTGAATTGTTCATTTGGCTGTGTTTGAGTAACAAATCCATTTTTTTTACGAATTTGAACAATGCAAATTTAACAAAATATCATTTCGATATGTATCAATAATGATTTTAAAAAATGCATCATTTATTATGTTCTATTCGATTATTAAAAAGTAAGATAAGAAACAATAAGAATACGTGTTTCAAAATTTTCAAGAAACATACGCATAATAATAATAATACATGTTTTCATTTTCACCTGAACCGATGTAATTAAATTTACAGCATCATGTCCAGGAATATAAATAAATCTAAAAAAAAAAACATTATCAAAATTAGTGACTTTTTTCTTACAAACATGAAATTACGTTAATTTCAAGTATCTCACTCCATAATTTTTACAGCGATTCAAAAACACTTCGGAAATTCCACAAATAAATGCTAAGAACCCAGAACGAAATTTCATCAATTCCTTGCCATCCCGCAACGGAGCTTTGAGTAATTAATTTTCTCCTGATCAATCTCGACGATCCGATCGTCATCTAACCTCTGCGTAGGAGCGAAGATTTTCCAAGTTTCTCGCGTGTCTTTACGAAACTTGAATCTCCGCATTGAAATCCTCTATGGCCGATTTCGAAGTTTTTCCGACAGGTTTGCGAATTCAATTTGCCCAACGACCATTTTGATACAAAGTGTTTGTCGGTCCCACGAACGTAATAGAGAGATTAAAATCTTGCCGCAGATCCAGCTCAATCCGATGGGTAATTCGAGCTCGGTGTAAACGCACTTGGGCATAATTTATCTCCGAATGAAAAAATCTAATTACTTGACTCGATAGTGTCGTTTAGAGAAATGTAATTTAGCAAGACTATAATCTTTTTGATCACGTTTATATGATTATTACACTTGTTTTAATATATGATATTTATTTCAAAATAAATTAATAATGTTGCATGTTTTGGTTTTAATTGTCAATATAAATATAGATATTGGATGAGAGATAAGACGATTAGTGTAAGATATCAGAGTAGACATAATAGTAAATGAGATACGTTTTTAATTTGTTGCCAAAAGTTATTTACGTCTTCCTCTTTATTTGCAAAATTTTGTTTTTAATTGGATAATATTTCTCGAGATTGTAAATGGTGATAGAATTAAATTTAAAATTCTAAAATAGAAAACAATTTCATTAGGTGATTATCATTTCAGAATCAATGTCTGAAATAATTGAGTGCATAATTACTAATTGAATTATTAATCTATTTGAAAATTTTTAATTTATTTCTATCACTATTTGAAATCTTATGAAATATTATCCAATTAAAAACAAAATTTCGAAAGATTTTGAGTGGTGATAGAATTAAATTATGTATTTTAAAATATATAAACAATTTAAGTACGTGATGATCATTTCAGAATTATTGTTTAAAATAATTGAGTGCAAAATAACTAATGCTTTCAGATTTTTGTATGATAGTTTGTTTATAGGTTGACTTATGATTTCTGGAAACTGCTAATATTTATGAAAAAATTCAGAGTTATTGTTAATACATGAAACAACATTTTGTTTTCAATTAGATAGGATTTCTCAAGTTTTTAAATGGTGATAGAATTAAATTAAAAAATAAAAATTTCTAAATAGATCAATAATTCATTTAGATGATTATCATTTCAAAATCATTGTATAAAATAATTATGTGCATAATTACCAATGCTTTAAAACTTTTGTATGATAGTTTGTTTATTGGTTAATGTATTATATAAATTCTGAAAACTGCTGATACTTATTAAAGAAAAGTCAAAGTTATTGTTTTTATGTGAAACACATTTTTGTTTTTAATGAAATAGTATTTCTCAAGATTTTAAGTAGTGAAAAAATAAAATAAAAAATTCCGAAATATATGAACAATTTAATTTTGTGATTATCATTTCAGAATGTCTAAAATAATTGAGTGCATAATTACTGATGCTTTAAGATTTTTCTATTAGTTTGTTTATAGGTTGACTTATAAATTCTGGAAACTGCTAATATTTATTGTATAATTCAAAGTTATTGTTAATATATGAAACAAAATTTTGTTTTCGATTAGATAGGATTTCTCAAACTTTTAAGTGGTGATAGAATTAAATTAAAAAATGAAAATTTCTAAATAGATCAACGATTTATCTAGGTGATTATCATTTTAGAATCATTGTATAAAATAGTTATGTGCATAATTACCAATGCTTTTAGATTTTTGTATGATAGTTTGTTTATTGGTTAATTTATAAATTATTAACACTGTCGATATTTATTAAAGAAAATCCAAAGTGATTGTTAATATATGGAACACAAATTTGTTTTTAATAGAATAGTATTTCTCAAGATTTCGAATAGTGAAAAAATTAAATTAAAAATTTTGAAATAAATCAACAATTTAATCAGGTGATTATAATTCCAAAATTATTGTCTAAAATAATTGAATGCATGATTACTAATGCTTTCAGATTTTTGTATGATAGTTTGTTTATTGGTTAACTTATAATTAAATTATTATACAAGCAAATAAAAAATTTTAAAATAGAACAACAATTTAATTATGCGATTATCATTTTAAAATCATTGTCTATAATAATTGAGTACATAATTAATAACACTTTTCAGTTTTTGTATGATAGTAGTTTGTTTATTGGTTAACTCATAAATTCTGAATACTGCTGATATTTATTTAAAAAAATCAAAATTGTAATGTATGAAACTATTAATTCTTTCTGTAAATTATTTTTACTCTTCATTACTTTGTTTCGAGTGAGAAACGAATTTTTTTTCAATTAATATATCAGCTCAAAAAGTTCGGAAATTATACTAATGAAAAAACTTACAGATTCAAAATCCAATATTATCTTTTTTGCACTAAGTAGGTTAAAATTCGCAACTATCATAACTTCTATAAATGCACAAATTTTTCTCTATGTAGAACTTAAAATTTTCAGTCTTTTATTATTCCTCACAAAAACATTTTTCAATGAAAATCATAACCATGAAGGCTTTGTAAAAAAAATTTTGAATTTCATTACTTTACAAGTGACTTTTCAAGTCACTCAACTGCCCGCCTTTTATGACAATTATAGAAAAAAATCTGTTCAAGGTATCAATATGACCATATATTTATCATTAAAAAGTAGATAAAAAAACCCTTATATTCATCCAGAAATATACGAAAAAAAAACTCTGAAACCAACAAAAATTTCCGCGAACGACACGATATAAAACTTTTTCGTTTCCGATTCTCCACACACGATCTCGTTCCTCCGAACGCTTATTGTTGTTTTTTTAACAAGATTCCGATTTCTTATGCATTATTTATACATTTTTCTGTTCCTGGTTCGTTGAACTAAAAGGAAATTTTTGACGTGCGCGATCACGCATTGACCGTGGATAATAAAACTTTCACGTGAGTCATTCGGGGGGCCAAATTATAATTCAAGGTGAACACACGAACGAGCAGCTGCTCCCAAAAGACAGAGATAATTTTATTTATTTTCGGAATTAGGACCTTAGTAATGGATACCGAGGATTGTGACTTCTCAATGCCTTGCTTGATTGCAGCTATCACGCATTTGGGAAATTATGCAATCACCGCCTGCGGAGCCACGAATAAATAATGTAAATTAATTAATTTTCATCGTGGGAATCACAATGGCTTCAGGTTCCTGAAATTACGTTGCGGATCTTTGCCGGATTACGGCCCGGGAGATTCAATTTCAAGCGTGGAAAATCGCGTTACGAGTGTAATTGATGGCGGGAACTTTGAATTATCGGCAGTTTTAGAGGTTTGGCTCGAATGAAATGGTGTCTGCAGGAGGTTCTGGTAACGATAAACTTGAGAGAAAATGGAAAAGTAGGCGTTCCTTGGTATTGTCTACTTCTCACTTGGTTCTAAATCTGAATCAGTCAAATTTTAACTGATTGAATTTGTCAATTGTAATTTGACTGAAAGATATGTTGCTTCTATGCTACTGATGAATTAACACATCGAAATTGCACAGCTAAACAAGCAAAGGTTGTTAAAACAATATAAAATGAAACAATGCATATAAAAAAGTTGATTTATGAATCGAATGAAGAGTTTAAAAAAAATTAATTTTTTTTATTGAGCGATGTCTTGTTTAAAACAGGTAATAATTGAAAATTCAATAAATTTCTATAATATCGATAATAAGTTAAGTCATTCGTGAATTAAAAAATTATTCAGGTAATTAATAAATAAATAAATGATCATCTATTCTTAGATTATCTATTCTTTATTTTGTAATAAATTAATTTAATCATCTTGAACCTAAATTTTTTTTTCTTTATACAATTTATTAATTATTGAATTATTTACTAGCTTCATAATTCATTTGTCTAGCCAATAAATTTTGTAAATAAATTCTCATTTTTCAGTTAAAGTTGAATATTCAAAAAACATTATAAGTTACAAATATCCAAAAATGTCTAACTATAAATATTTAGGCAGTTAAACTATTTGAAAACACAGAAATTTATATTCTATAAAAATTGAAACTCGTTAAGGCAGGAAATATTAAATTTTCGAAGAAGATAATTCGTTTTGTGTGAGGAATAAAAGGAGTTTAATTATTAAAATAAAAAACTTCACTGATTTATTAAATATAAATAATAACTCATCATTAATAAGTTATTAATATTACAGAACTTCAAATTCAAACTTTGAACGAATACATTAAATTTTTGATCATATTTTTATACAATGATTTTCAACTGGAAAGTAAAATATTAATGAATATAAAATTTTTATATATTTTTACATAATTTTTATATATTTTACATAATATTTATATTTATATTTATATTTATACATAATATTATTACATATATACATAATACATAATACATATACATATATACATATACATATATACATTATACATATTATATTATACATTATACGTATTTATTACATATATACATAATATTTATACATAATATTTATACATAATTTTTATATATTTATATATAATTTTTACATAACATAACATGTAACAATAATATAACATATGTAACATAAATTATAAATGTCCAAAAATGTCTAAATATAAATATTTAGACAGTCAAACTATTTAAGAACTCAGAAATTTATATTTTATGAAAGTTAAAACTTTTGTCAAGGCAGTAAATATTAAATGTCCGTAGATGATAAAGATTCGTTTTGTGTGAGGAATACTAGGTTTGTTCAAAAAGTATCGCGAATTTTGAATTTTCACGGGCTACGTATGTTCGATTTTTGATCTTTCGGTGGCGTTATGTTGGTACTCATGACCCTCACTTATGTTGACAATTTCGGCCATTTTGAATGTCCAG
>JAPYZL010042241.1:0-22166 GCA_030522825.1 Platygaster orseoliae
AAGACGATTTTTCCTTTACCACTTTTTACAAAACTCAAAAACAAAAAAGTTATTTAAGTTTGAAATTTAAACAATAAATGCACTTTTTCGAGGAGTGGGAATAAAAACCACGAACCAAACTTTACCCAAATTTTCTTCATATTTTTCTTATTAAAAAAATCTTTTGCCACTTTTTAAAAAACTCAAAATCTAAAAAGATATTCGAATTTGAAATCTGAGAAATCTGATTGGTCGAAACTTCTAACTCGAATATCTTTTTTGATTTTGTGTTTTGTGAAAAATAGCAAAGGACTTTTATACTCAGAAAAATATGAAGAAAATTCGGGTAAAGTTTGGTTCGTGGTTTTTATCACCATTCGTTGAAAAAGGGCATTTATTGTTTAAATTTCAAAGTTGAATAACTTTTTTGATTTTGAGTTTTGTAAAAAGTGGCAAAGGAAAAATCGTCTTAGAATTTGATAAGGAATATTGGATTTCTTTTTGGCAAGGGGATTTTGGTACAACCTGTATAATTTCGAAAGAATGCGCGTTGCAGGCGCGCAATAAGTGTCCAGCAACGGCTATATCGATCGGAAGCGACCGAGGAACGAGATTGCGAGTGAAGGCAGTTGGAAAAAGCTATGGGAAAAGAGAAAACACGAGGCAAAGGTGGTATGACGAGTTGGTAGGGGGGTTGGATAGAGGGTTGTGGGGTTAGAGGCGATGGTTTTCAGTACGGACGGTCGTTAACTACCTTGTAATCGTTAGCTTTAAACCGAACGACAGAAGTAGTTGATGGAGTCGGTCCATGGTCGAACATGTACCTCCCAAAGCCTCTCGTAGTACATAAACTAAAACCTCGCTACGGGGCAAAGTAAAAATACGGCCGGGAAACGCCAAAAGAAAGTGAAGTTGTCCGGATGAGCTTCATTTATCTTTTCCCGACTCCAGAGAGCAGTCACTTACTTTTCGGAAGGAAAACGTACCCGAAGAGTTTGCCGTCGCGGAAGTGAAAAAACCTTGAAACGTTTCTTTGGGTGCATGGAAATGTGGGATTGTGATGGAGAATTTGAGTTTTGTTTGAACCTCTAATGTGGGGTCCTTTTCAGAGGATGAATTTATTGATTTCTAACTTCTTTACACAGAACAACAGAAACTTCCTAACTACCCAGGTACAAATGAGTAGATCTTTTGATAGCTACATGAGATCTACATAAATCTATAGAGATCTGCATATATGATGCGAGAAATGAAAGATAGAGATCTACTTGTAAATATACGTAAATCTACAAAGATCTACCTGCAGATATATGAAAATGAGCAAGATCAACAAATACATCTATGAAGATCTACGAAGACATACGGAAATCAAGTAGTACATCTATAAGAATCTACGGTGATTTGCGAGTAGATATACAGACATCTACCTGTAGATCTATATAAGTCTGCGGTTATCTATTACAAGATCAAATGAGATCTATAGACATCTATAGTAGATATTCCAAGATCTCCTACTGATATCTAGAGATCTATTGTAGATTTCCAGATAGCTACTCATTATTACCTGGGTAATGGAATGTTAAGATTCAGAAAAGAATCCGCATGACATCAAGATTATATGAGTTTTTTTTTCGGTTGAAAAAAAAACTTTTCCTGGTTTGTGACCACTTATCTCTAATGAAACGAGGAGGGGTCAAAAACCGATAGCAAATTCCAGGATTTGGCCAATGATTCTTCGTATAAAACGCGGAAGGGGAAAATTCATTATTCACCGCAGCAGTTGGGCGCTAAGCGCCCATCGCAATAATTCTCGTCCAGCATTATAATTCCGCGTCTCTTGAATTTTTTTTCTGTTTCATCGTCCCGCTTTTTTTTCGATCAGATCCCCCCCTTCGAGTCGCATCTATTTGCTCGGTTACGAACGGTGAATTGATAATCGCGCCAAATTCAATCGGCCAGATGCACTTTGTGTTTATAGTCGGCGATCGATAAAAGCAGCGCGATTTGTTTGGGAATTTGCCTCGGGCGCGGGCAGAGTCGTATAGTTACGCGAAGCACGAAAAGCTCGAGGCGCTGTTTCCGTTGTGTATTAGTTTCGTGTGCATGACACATGTCGACCATTTCCGAAGGAAAACTGACGAGTCACGAGCTTTTTTTTCCCGTGAATTCAGGTTGAAAAAAAGGGAAGTGTAATGCAAGTACGGATTCACAAGCTATAATTCATTTAAAGACAATTTAGGAAACTGTCCTCGCGAGCTCTCTCGTAACGAGAATATCTGAGTTGTCGGGGGTAGAAGCTTATTAACGTAAATCCTCCGGTGTTACAGAGTTTCATTAGAGCCATTCAAGTGCACCGCTCTTGGCACGTCATTGTCAACTCGTCAGAACAATGGAATTTCGTTGGAAACTTTGACTTTGCCACCCGGTTTCCGCCCCTTCTTTTGCACTTCTTCCACGATAGCACCGCGTCCCAACGTTTTCGTTACGATTTACACGAATCGCAAATTGATTTCCATTCGATGAAGCTATGCTTTACGAGATTATCACCCAAGTTCGCGACCGTTCGGAAGTTTTGGTGAATTCGTCATCGCGATTGTCGGCGTTGAGTGGATTTCGTACTTTGGCGGGAGCGAAATGTTGCCATGCGCAACAACAGTACCTTCGTGAGATAACAATCGACCAAACAAACTTGCGCGAGATAAGACAAGCCGAAAGAAAGTTGGGATATCTCGCCGTTGTCCATCTTACGGGACAGCGGTTACGGGTTGCGGTGGTCTGGTGATTTCCCTGGCGACCGGAAGTGTCATTCCAACCCCGTCCGACCGACACGTACCGCATCCTGGCACGTAGCAACAATCCGATGCTACTTGCGTGTGAAATCTGTCTTGCTGTATTCCATTACTTCTTTTGTACGTACGTCGGAGAAAAGTCGGGGACAATTACGAGTTGACCGAGGATCTCGAGTATGTGGTTTTTGTGGCAACAATCGGTGAATTCTACTCACGTTGTTTCGTGAATTGACCTTGCATTTATGTTCCAGTTAGATCTTGGAACTGAAAAATTAATTTCACCTTTTTTTCTGTTTCAGGTAAGCAAGATGTTTCACTGCTCTAAAAAACCTGCGAGAAAAGGTAACAATATTCCAATTATCCTGGAAAATCTGTTATGTATCATGACCTTTTAATCGAAAGCAAGTAACTCCATCCCTCGATTGAATATGGAGAAGCTCTGTTGAGCTCTATTGGAACATCGATCGCTTCGGAATATCGACATACTCTCGCGTACACCGCGTTTATTCCTAACGATAGATTTTTCTCGAGAGAACGAACTGTCTGAAATGTGATCTGGGATTCGGACCTCACTTGAAGGAAAGCGCGGAAGTGCACCCGGGGGAATGATCGTTCTTAACACCGCAATTGTACTTACCTGTATATACATGTTTTCTCCCCGATCGCTTCGATTTACGCTTTTGTATTTTCGGTTAGTTACTCTCGTCTATCACTTCACTGGCCTCCAATGAAAATTTCTCGGTAATCGATCCTCTAACTTGAGCTGGCTACCGTTGGGAATAATTTGTTCATGGGCCAACGAATTTCGAAAATTGTCAGCTGTTGTAGAAGATTTTGCGCATGTATGAACATGAGAAGGAAAAAGGTGGATTTTTAGTAAATTTCGTTTTTGAATGTTTAGTAGGTAATTTAAGTTTTGTATATTGCAGAGATGCAGGAAAAGTTTGGGAAATAGGTTTGTGAAGAAAGGAGAAATGGATTTGATGATAAAAGATGAGAGGGCGACGAGAAGACAGGTTTTAGTGTATTTGGAGAAAAGCGGAGAAAATTGTTAAAAACGTGAAAATATTTGAGGTGAAATATGTAGCGTTAATTATTATTCTTATAATGAAAGAACTTTTTTTTAATTCACTACATTTTTTCATCTGATTGCACAATATTTACTTTTGGGTTTGCCATTCATCAATCTTAAGACTTGTTAATTGTCTGATTGGGAATCTGTGAGGAAAATTACTTTTCATTGAAAACTTGGGTTTGGAAAATTTCTAGAGTTTGTAAGAAAAATAATTTATTTCAGCATTACAGAAGGTACAAATTTTTGTGATTATGAGAAAAATCATGTTGTAATTACGTTTTTTCATTAATTTTCTTTTTATATGTAGTTTTTTTATGTTCAGAAAATTGTTTAAATAGTTATCTATGGAAAAATCACTTACAAAATTGGTTTTTTCGGCCATTAAAGTCCAATGACGATTCACTAATTCAGAAATTTTAGTCTGATCAAATCGTAAAAACTTTTTACAATTCACAAAATTCATTGATATTTTCTGAAATTTAAGTTTTCTATTAAAATTTCCAAAATTGCTAACGATCTAAGAACCATAACTCATCAATCGATTTATAAAAATGATTTTAACATACAGTTCTCGTAGTTTTACGGTAAATTTTCACAATACTCCACAGTCTACAGAATTTTTTACCATTCTATAAAATTCTACAAATCTTCAGAATTTTTTAAAGTTTTTCATGACATTCGAAATATCCAATGCTCTGTTAAATTAAAACAGAAAATTTAACAGAATTAATAAAGATGATAAATTATAATAATATAATATAATGATAATAAAGATAATAAATAATATATTCTATGATATGTATTAAAAATAAGTAATCATGAATATTATTATAGAATATAATGAAGATAATAATTAAGAAAATTTAACAGAAATTCAAGAATTTCAAATGCTTTTAAAATTCTCTAAATCTGTTAAATTTAGAAAACTATTTTCTATATTAAAATATTATAATTATATATATTATAATATTGTATATACTCTATACAATATTAAAGAATTTTTCAATATATATCATCTAGAGTTGTTTTTTTAATAAGTAAATAAATATTTTTAGTATATTATTTATATTATATATATTATAAATATTTTCCACAGTCTACGAAATTTTTTATCATTTCGTAAAGTTCTACAAATCTTCCGAATTTTTTTAAGTTGTTCATGACTTTAAGAATATCCCATGCTCTTTAACTTTCAAAAAGTCTCTGAATTTTTCAAAAGTAGCAGTGATTCTTGTGCAGAAAAACATTTTTTTTGTACCATATTTTAAAATTCTACAAATCTTTGAAATTTTGTAAAGTTTTCCATGACATTCAAAATTTCTGATACATTGTAATTTGTAGAGTTTCTCTCAATTTTTCAGATTTTTCTAAATATTCTCAAAACTATCAGTGATTCCCTTACATAAAAGAATTTTAGAATTTTGAGAAATTAAATAAATATTACACTGTTTTTGAAGTTTTACAGCAAATTCAAAAAACTTCTTCCAATCTATGAAATTAATTGATATTTTTGGAATTTCGCAATGTTTGCAAGTTTTTCAGATTTTTATTGAAGATAAAAAACGCTTTGAATCGTATTTTGAAGACAAATTCTTTTGTTTCGCTGCCTCTCTAAATATACATAACAAAAAATTTATCAAATTCTTTTCCTGTCCAAATTAAGATTTCCATCGTTTTTGAAGATATCGTTAAAGTGAATTCAAAATTCCAAACCAACTTAAAGTCAAGCAATTCATGAATAGTACGTTATAAAACTGAGGAGCTCAAAAAAATAGGAAATGTCTAGTATCACTCTAGAATATTTCATTATCGAAATTAATAAATTTTCTCTGACTCCAAAAACCTACAATTTTTTTATATCTCTGCCTAATCCCAATTTGTTTTGATTTTTAGATTCACGTTTGGATTTTTAATTCAAGATATAAAAAAGCTTTGATTTGTATTTTGAAGACACATTTTTTCGTTTCGCTGCCTCTAAATACATAATAAAGAATTCATAAAATTTTTACCTGGTCATAATTATGAAGATTTTCATCGTTTTTGAAGATATCGTTGAAGTGCAATTAAAATTCAAACCAACTGAATGTTGAGCAAGTCATGAATAGTACGTTATACAGCTGAGGAGCTCAAAAAAATAGGAAACGTTCATCATCACTCTTAAATTTTTTATCATCGGAATCCATAAATTTCTTTTACCCCAAAAACCTGACATTTTTTCATTTTTTAATAACCGTTGCACATCATCTCCATTCTTCATCCAAAACAATTTCAAATTATCAAAGGCTCTCTAAAACCACGCATAATTTCCCACCTCTCGCGTTCAATACTTTTTCATTGTAAAAATCTCGCCGTAAGAGCTCGGAAAGTGAACGTTTAGCAGCCGTTGCAGAAAGAAAAACGCCGTAAAATTCGATCTCTTGTCGCCTCGTAACGAATGCAGCGAGACACTGATTATCGGAGCGTCAAAGAGGTACGTATTAGACTTTTTAAATAGTTTTTCCGGAGTCCTAGGAACGGAGATAGGCGGGGACGAAAAAAAAGGGGGAAAAAAAATCGGACACAGGTGGAGGAGAAATCAGCGCAACGGGAATGCGATAGGGTCGAAGAGTCGAGGGTTGAAAAAGAGGGGGAGGGGAGGGTGTGGGGGTGGTTGAAGGGGGTGAATGTGGATGGAGCACGGTTCACCGAACACCGTTTGTTCTTTCCAGGCCGCTGATCCGTGCAATCTTTTCACGAATCCGGGTTAGTGCCGCGGACTCGGGAACGTTCAGCAGCCGCTTGACGTCGGGCGCTCGTTGTCAACGGGTATTTCGACAATGTGCAATGCAAAGTACTCCGATACGAGTAAAATAAATGCGCATCGAGAAAGTAGCCGAATCGGACGATGATAGCCAGGGCCGGATTTGGGAATTTGGTGCAATAGGTAGTTTCGAAAATTGCGGCGCCCACCTCGCCCCCAGGTTTCTTTTGCGAAGAAAAGTTTTAGGTTTTATATCGAACATGTAATGGAAAATTTTAGATTTATGGAAATTTTAAGCGTTCTGAAAATTTGCAACAAAAAAAATGAACAAAACTCATTGATTAGTTTATTTGAATTTAGAAATTTGGAAATAAAAATGTTTCGAGAATTTCAGGTATTTCGAGCATTCCGTCAAAAGTTTAAATATGTGGAAAATTTCAGAGATTGAAAGAATATTATTATTGTGAGAATTTACTGATTTTTATGAACATCATTCATAATCTTCGATGGTTACGTAAATTCAAGGATTTAGTCATATTTGAAATGATGAAAAAATTCGTGAGTCATCAATTAGTTGAAAATTTTTCGAGTTGTAAAATTTTGAGGTTGATGGAACTTTTAAGCGTTCTAAAATTTTGCAACAAAAAAAAATCAACAAAATTTATTCGTAAAAATATAAAAATGTAGATATTATGAAAGTGACAATCTTTTAAGAATTTCAGTTATTCCGATTTTTCAGTCAATATTTCATGTCGAAAATTTCAGATGTTTCAATAATATCAATATTGTAAAAAATTTACTCATTTTTATGATTAATGATTCATAATCTGAAATAATTACTCAAGATTACTCAATCACGATTTGATTACTTGAAAATCCATGAATAATTTATGAATATAAAGCAATACGACATCACACATGTCAATGAATCTCTAACCTGCAACACTACACGTTTACAGGTTAGGAAAAGTTAGGTTTATAAATATCTTTGTCGAATTCTCAAGATTCAAAGATATATGGACGAGATAAGGAAAGTGTCATGCTTGTCGGTCACGCAGGATGAACCGAAACAATTATATAGAATAATTAAGTAACCGATGGCATATTTGTCGACATATACCATACATATTACCAAATAAGTTAAAAATATAAAACACTACACTGATATTATAGACTGTAGCAGACATACATCTGCATACACTGAATCCGTTACACACGGAATTGGTCTGCCGATTTTTCATGCTCTAGGTATTCTCTCGGCACAATATTATGCTTGCGAGAAGCGGGCTACCGCGGAGCCTCTAGCGGTGGGTAGCCGAAGCTTCGTATTTTAGTTTCCGAGGCTCGCAGCAGTGGAAATCAGTGTGTACGCATTCCTAAACACAGAAACACGCTTACAATTTTTTTCAAAGATTGTCAAATCTTGATATGTCAACAAGTGTTTTGCAAAATCTTTACGCAAAAAGTTTATAATTAACGTAGTTTTGATTATAAGGAAACAGTATATTGATAGTATCATTTAATGAGTTTTTTTTATTAATTTTTTTATTATGACTTGTAAAATCTTTATTTATATATCTATCAATATTATATATTTATCTATATTATATCATATCTATTTTATATTTTTTATTTCATTATCACATATTATATATTAATAATAACATATTATTTCATTAAGTAAATGAAATTCAATTCATCATATTATATATATTCACTAATTTTTTTAGAATTCGTTGGTCTAGAATTTGAACTTTTATATATTTTCAGTATTTTTTAAGATTATCAAGAAAACAGTATATTAATATATTTCTATTTTTTTAAAATAATTTTTCAGTGTTTGTATGACTCGAACGATTTTATGGTACCTTTCAAGATTTCTATATGCGTTAAATTTTCAAAACTTAGTATTTTTCGAAATTTTCATCACTTTCCAAGATTTTAATTTTTGTACTTCAATTCGCTTGGTTTAAACAATCAATCCTTATTTTTTTTTACAGTACTACATATCCTAGACAAACATTCATAGTTATTAAAAAAAAATTCTTTTGAATCCAGGATTATTGTCATGATTGAAATGAAGTTCCAGATTTCATATTTTTTCCCCTCATTTTTAAAAATGAAATTTTTCAAAAATTTTCTCTTTTTTGTATATTTATCACACTTTCAATTAATGGCCTAATTTTCTATTCTATTATTATTTATTCAAATTGTTTGATTATTAATTGTATTTTCATTCTAGTTTATACTTTGTTCATCATTTAAAAAAAATTGCAGTGATAATTGAATAATAAGTGAAAAAATGATTAAAAAACAAAATACAAAAAATTGAATTTTAATATTTTGAATTCCAACATTTTAGCCCAGAATTGAAAACTGTTAACAATTTTTTAAACTTAGTAAGATGAAATCCTTACGAATCTTTGAAGTTTTTAAGAATTTTTCAATATTTGAAAAGTTCATAGAATTTTAAACAATTGTCATAGATTTTGTAATTTGTTTGTTGTAATATTTATTTTAAACATGATGTATACATTTTTTTATTTTTTAATAACATCTGGCATATTTGAAAAGTTGTAAAAATTTTATTCAAAAATCTTATTGATCTGGAAAAATATTTGATAGGTTTATTTCAGAGTAATATGTTAAAAATTAAGCAAATGTTAGACAATTTTTTCAAAATTTTGTGAATGAAGAGATTATTCATAAATATATTCTATTCGGAAAATTAGAAAATTTTATCAACGTTATTTTCTTTTGTGTTTAATATAAAATATAATAAATTTCCAATTAGTTAGTTAAATACTTTAATAAGAAATATTCTTATAAAAAAAATATACATTTTTTCTCTTCTGTTCTTATCTCGAAGCCAAGTAAAAACATATGGAACCTCCAATTTACTTTTTCATCTTTTATTCATACTAAACATCTCGAGCAGGAAAAAATACGAATAAATCCGATTATGATGGAATTTTTTTCGAAGAATACTTGCTTTGTGAATTCGATAGGTAATAAGCGGGAATCGGGCAGAATCGCCGAGGCAAAAATGTAACAATGATAATTGAGCTGTAGCGCAAACGTCCGGAATCGTAAGGGCGATCGATATTATGGCAAACAGAATACCGCGATACGTGTATTAGAGATAATCGCGCGTTCGAAATGTGATTATTATATGCCAGCGAGAACCGCTACTGCACGTACCGAATGCCGAATGAATGCGCGAGTGTTTACACGGACGTATACACATAGTGAAAACAAGCAGCGCTTCTGCCCGTTACGACGGCAATTAAATATTTATCGTCGGTTATTCGTTGTAACTTCGCGAGCTTGATTTTAAAGGAAACGTCCAATGTGCTAATGAAGTCGTAACGAGATTGCGAAAATTGCGTTTAATGCTGTAATAACGTGACATTATTAACTCGTTGTTTCCGGAGACTAAGCTATTCGGGATGTTTTGATCTCTTGGTTGATAAATTGCATTTTAACATGGCAGGAATAATTTGAAGCTGTTTTTTTTGACAATGTTTAATCGAATTTTTCAAGGAATTCTTTTTTTTGAATGGGTTATTTTTGGGTCCTTTTGTTGTGGTATTTATCATGTTTTCTAAGTATTATAAACATTTTTTTTTATTGTATTTTTTAGTGGTTTTTCGGACTTTTCAGATTTTTCATATTACTATTACATAATGGGAATTTTTTAGTGAAAATCTAGTAAATGAGTAAAAACTTAGGTCCATAGACTGACTTTTCGCTGAATTATTTAATTTCTGTCAGGAGCAATTAAAATTTGTTTAAAAATGAACAATCTTTTTATTATAACGTAAAATGATTATATTTCGTGTATATCGTACTGAAAAATTTTTTCTCAAAGAAACAAAAATTTCATTCTTGAACATTCTCAAACTTGGTTCCAAAATTACAACTATTTTGGATGATTTTAGTTCGGTCGACATCCACCCTAAATTTTTATAAAAATGTTCTTTTTTAACTGTAGCAAGTATTCTAGAAAACATTAAAAAAATTTTTTTTAAGACTTTAAAGTACTTTAAAAAAAACGAAAAATAAGGAATAATCACGAATTTTCGTTTCTATTGATGAAAAATTCAAAAATATTTATAGAAATACTCGCATTTTGGTTTCCATAAATTAAAATTATTATTTCAAGTTTGAGAAATTGACAGTAACATTAGAAATTTTTGAAAAGGTTTTCAAAGTGTTAAATTCAAAAATTTATCATATGAGAACGTAATGTGATATTTAGGATGATTTTAAAAATAAATAAAATGGTCAAATGAAATTAAAATTTTTGTATAAATGAGTAAAAATTTTTTCAATTATGTATAATTTATTATTGTTCATATTTCTTATTATTAATATATAATATAATTATTATAAATTATATTTATGATATAATTCATCGTTTTTATTATCATTTCTATATTTATTATGAATTATTATTATTTATTTAATTTTTTGTTTTATTATTATATTATCTTTATTATATAATATTAATTAATTCTTATATATTTTAATAATAATAATTGAAAACTTTTATATTCCTTGAACATTTTGGTTAAAAGTTTTTTTTGTCAAGGAAGCAAAATTGAATTTTTGAACATTTTTCAACTTGGTTTGAAAATTCCTACTATTTTGGAAGATCTTTTTTCGGTCGACATGAAGAGCAAATTTTTTTAAAAATATTCTTCCAATTCTAGCAAGTGTTCTAGGAACTTAAAAACAGATTTTTTTTAGGCTTGAAATCAATAGAAAAAATGTAAAATAAAGAAGAATCATGAATTTTTCCTCATTTGTAAAAATCAATATAAATATTTATGACAAATTCAAGAACTATATAAAAAATTTCAAATTTCAGTTTGAGGAAATTGTAAGTATCATGTAAAATTTCAGAAATTCACAATAACCTGAGAAATTTTTATAAAAATTTCGAAGCGTTGAATTAAAAAATTTATTATTTGAGTACGGAATTTGATTTTCAGGTTGATGTACAAAACAAGAAAATGCTCGAAAGAGATTGAATTTTTTGTATAATTAAGCATTTTTTTATATTATGATTATAATTTATTGTATTTTGTAAAAATTTTCGTTTAAGTTTTTTCTCAAAGTAACTTTATTTGATTTTTGAACATTTTCATAATTGGTTCGAAAATTCAAGACGATTCTAGTTCGATCGACATGAACACCAAATTTTTCCTTGGTAACTCTTCTGAAAATTATTTTTTAACTGTAGCAAATATTGTAGAAACTATAAAAATAATTTTTGTACTCTAAGACTACACGTTACATAAAAAAGTGTAAAATTATGAAACATCCCATATTTTCGCTTATTTATATATATGAAAAATTGAAAAACATTCATAAAAATACTCACATTTCAGTTTTTGCAAATTGGAACAATTCTTTGGAGTTTTGGAAATTCACAATTAATTGAAAATTGAAATTGGAAATTTTTGCCAAGTACTTTTTACACTCTTAAATCATCGTTTATATCTATCGAAGAGTTTTTTTGTGAAAAGATCGAATATAAGTAAAAAATAACGTGCATTTTCAGTTTTGCAATTGCTGAGTCTTTATTTTTTACAGTTTCATAAATAAAATCCATCAAACGACGAAATTCCACGTAAAACGTGACCTCGATCATACGCGAAAATCGCCCGAAGATATTTCAATCGCCTTGTTATTCGCCGTGAATCGAAAAGAGGGCGGCATTTTTTTATTAAATAAACACTGAAGAAGGGAATCCCCTTGAACGTTATGGAATGTTCGTGAGGTATTCTCGAGTAGGATATGAGATTTTTCAAATTCCTGTGCAGTTGATGATAACAAACAAAACTTTTTTCTCCAGAACTTGTCAAACAAAGCTCTCCCCATTTTCAGATAAAAAATAAAATAAAATTCATCATCAAAAGCTAAAATTGATTCCCAATCATGTAAAAAAACAATCAGAATCCAAGTCAATCCATTTCAAAGATCAGTTTCGCCAAAAAAAAGTACATTTCCACCAAATGGCAAGTTTTAATTGGGATCGGCGTAGACAAGAAAAAGGAGAAAGTAGAGCGAAATGAAGAACTCTTCTCTTACCTGGATCTAGATTTCTGGCTCGTTTGCGAGGTTTGCCCAAGGGCTTGCTCTGCTTGGAGGGGGGGGGGGGTGAAACGCGAAAGTCCCAGTTGAATCGGAAGCGCAGCTGTTTCGCCGACGCCGTAGCAATTACAAAGGAACCGCTTGATCGTTAAAATAGCCCGCGATAATCCGGATACCGGCAGGAGCCCGAATTATTACGCAGCGTGGTGGTATACGTGAGCGGCCAAGTCCGCGGTTCAGGACCCGCCAATGAGCGCGCGCCTCCATTTCGTGATTGTTTCAATTAATAAGGATTATAATTGGCAATTAAACGCAACAGAGCGCGATGCAACAACGACCCGGCGATACAAGCTTGGCGTGCAATATTGACCGTTAGCCGAAGGAAATTGCCCTAATCACATTGGCAAGGATGTGCCAAGCTTGGCGGCAATTTCTCCAGGTATTCGTTGAGCTAAAGTTGTTGTTTCGCTGTCTTTTCGTTGATTTTTTTGACAGGGAATGAGCGAGGGAGTGAATTTTCAGAGAAAAGTCAACATTAGTGACAGTTTTGACAGGGCAACACTTTTTTATCCTTAACAGTGTCAGTAATTGTTGAATTTTTGATAGATTTACAGATTCAACATTTAATGCATTATCATATTTGTTTGAAATATGTGGGAAAAAGGTTTTTAAATTTTTAAATCAAATTTGAAGAAATTTATTATTGAATAATAAATATGTGGAAGATTTCTATTCATTTGTATCATGTTTCAAGTTCGTAAAATTGTAAAGATTGTCAATAGTTTAATGAAATTCGAGAATTTTGAAGAATTCAGAAAAGGTTTGTAAATATTGTAGATTGTGAAAAATTTGGAAAAATCCGTTACATTATAGAACGTTATGATAATTTACCAAAAATTTTCAAATTAATACATGTTTCATTGTACAGAGATTGTGGATAGTTTTGGGAATTTAAATTTCTTACGATATTGAAGTATTATTATTGTTACACTATGAAATTTTCGTTAATTCCCAAAATACCACAAAACTCGACATAATTGTGAAGAATTCTTGAAAACTAAAACTGTTCATAATTATTGTACTCAACTGTTAAATTGCATACATTGTCATTTTTGTCAAAATTGTAGCAACCACTTGCTACATTTTATAAAATTTCAAATCATAAAAAAATAAATGTATATAATAATAAAATAAGAAGTAATCATAATAATATTTAAAATTATGAAAAAAATAATAATAAAATAAATTATAAAACACTACATGTATTGTAGGGAATTCTTGATCGGTTAGTGTTTTTAGAAAAAAGAAAAAATCATAAATATTAGCGTCTGTTTTTTTAATACAGATTTTTACTATTTCAAGCTTTCTGCCATATTCAAGATCTACGAAAATTTTGTGAAAATTTTAAACGTAATTTTTGTGGAAAATACCAATCTTTTTGTATCTTGAAAATAAATATGAAATTTTACTTACAGGTGAAGTAAAACACATTTTTTTTCTGAAGAAGGAATTTCGGACTGGGAAATCAGTCATTGGTCAAAAATTGTTGAAAATTGTTTTTTCGAAAATTTTGGCCATTATAAATTTTAAAGAAGATTTCGACTATTTATTAAGAGTCAAGAGAATTTAATATTCATTTAGAAGAAAAAAAAATTGTCGTTTATCAACAAAATTTACGTTCGGAATTTTTACGAAATTTCGTAGATCTTGAAGTGAGCCAAAGAAATGGGCAAAAGCTAATCGAAATTGTAAAATATATTTTGTTGAAACAAGATTTTGCAATTTTTTAAAATATCGTAAGGGTCAACAAGATAAAAAATTTTGGGCTTAAATGAACAATAATATAATTTCCAAATGGTATTAGAATCGATCAGTGTCTGTTTTTGAGAATTCTAATTCTTTGATAGATTGTTTAACACTTTCTTTAAATTTGCTTTTGAAAAATTCATTTATCTTAGAACTTGGATAACTATGATAAATTTGTTGACTTCAATTTTGAATTCAACAAATTAATTTTGTATTTTCTATTTCAGTTTTTTATATTATCAATTATTTAATTTTTATTTAATATTATTTATATTTTCTTTATAATTCATTATATTATTATGTTTTACGTTATTCCATTGATACAATTATTTATTATATTATATTATTATTTTTATTATTATAATAATTAATAGGCAATAATATAATTATATAATGATTCATATTATATATATAATACTATACCTATTAAAAATTTTTATATTATTTATTTTGAATTTTCGAATTTAATTATGTAATCAAATTCAAAATTTAATTCATTGTTTAACGGAAAAGTTTTGTTGTAAATTCTGAGACTTATAAGGTCTCATAAAATGTTCATGTTTTTTCAAATTTTTGTCTGAGAATTTTTACATGCTTCCTCCAGCAATTTTACGACTAATATTTAAATTGTTGGAAATTCCATAATTTCCTTGGTATTTCATAGACGATTATTCAATCAAAATTTGTATGGACTGACAAAAATTGTTCGAAATGTTAATTGATAATGTTGCGTTTTTTAATTAACGTGTATTAGAAATCATTCATCAAAAATTCATCATATACAGTTTTTTGTAAATTTTTTAATTATTTTTCTTTGACAAATACAGAGTACGTTTCTTCAATCTTCTTCAACAATCTTCTCTGTGTGATTTTTGAACGGAAAATTGATTCGTTTCACTTATTGAAGCACTTTTTTGAAAGTTACAGACTTTAGTCTTTTCTTATTTTTAAGTAAAATAACAATTTTTTTACATTATTTTTTGTATTATGTTAGATTTTTTTTAGTGACGAGAATAACTGATAAACTTAATACGACTTGTAAACAATTTATTTTATAAGAAAACTCATCAAAAATTTGAGCAAAAATTTGAAATCTTTGGAAAACAAAGGTAAAACATGATTTTTCTAAAAAATATTTGATAAAATAAGTCTGATGATATTTTTATAATTAGTAAGGAAAAAATCATAATTTTATTCTAAAATCCTAATGATTATAGTTAATTTAGATCTACAATGAGTAGAACAAATCATAATTTCATTTAGGAATCCTAGTGATTAGTGAATTAAAATCTACAATGTGTAGAAAAATGAATAAAAGTATAAACGGTTATGAAAAAAATGACTCAAGAAATAAAATAAACTAATATCTACCAAAGAGTCAGAGCTAAATAATTTATTGCCAAACTAAGTCGTTTCTATAAAAAATACATAAAAATCTACTTTCACGTACCTGACGAAAATTTTCGAAATTCTTTTTTCCAAAAAACACTGTACAACATGTTTACTCATTCTCGAGTCCACCAATACCTCTAATTTCGATGTCTCCTGGAATTCTCCACTCAACAGAAACGTTAGTTAAGAGCATCTATTGATAGACGGAGTAACGTAATCAGTTCACTGCGACCAAAATTCGATATCGACCTACCCATGACAATCATATCTCAACATGTTACGATGGAATTCGATACCAGAATGTATCCCCAGCTAATTCTCTGGGACACTCTAGTGCTTGTGTGAAAGCCAGCTTAATTTTGCGTTTAAATAATCTCCAATAGAAACGTTCGTATATACCAGAGACGAGTGCGCTCGCTTTCGACTACCATTTCGCTAACGTCCCCCCGAATTCCGTTTAATGAGTCGCATTAATAACGCGATGATCGCGAAGCATTGATATCGAAACAATAATTGCTCTGAAATTCCATGACCAAATTTGTGTTTTCAAACAAAAATTTTTTCTACCACACCACGAAACGAGGAATTCGCGAAAACGGCAATTGAAAATGACGCGCAGTGGTACGTTTCGCGAATATAAATGGACTCATTGCGTTCTATGAATATCACCGAAATGGTTCACTTTTTTTTCGGTGATACATACATGGAAATGAATTTTCTCGAATTCGCATGCGAGACAATAACGCATCTACATGATTCCCATTCCACGTGCAAACATTTTCTGAAAACGGTGGCTTGTAATGACACGTCCGCGCGAGCTAAAGTACGTGACCGAAAAAGGGAGGCGAATCGACAGCATATTGGCGTCGATTGGTTACATCAATCACGAGTCTTGTTCGACACATGTGTATCAGTCACTTGACGCTATCGTCAATCGGAAAGCTCTGTCCCGTTGCGTTGTATGAGGTCTTTTACTGATCGGATTCAAGATTTTTTCGGAAAGTTCTGTTGTTTTTTTTTTGTTGATGGGCAGAAGTAGATAGGGTTGTTTTTTGATCGGATTATCTGAGAGGGAAGATTTTCATTAGGTGATAAGGATAGTGACAGTTGAAGGGCTGTCAATCAAAGTTTGTTGAATGTTGTGTTGGAATTTTGATTTGCTGGTGGAGTTGATATGTTTAGCAAATGAATTTATAAGGTATATGGTATGTGTTTTAACTATTATTGTAAATTAAAAATTTTGAAAGTGTAAAAAGGAGTTGTTGTTGCTATTGTGTTTAATTTTTAAGTTTGGGTTTTAGATTTTGTGGTCTTATATTTTGAGATTTAAAATTATAAAATATACTTATCTTAAAGAATAGCAATCCAATCATTGAAACGAGTGTGCGATTTCTTTATATTTTTGAAATTACATTTTGAAAGTTACGAAAGTTTCGGATTTGATGAATAAAGACTGGTTTTATTTAATTTTAATCTCAATTAAAATTCTCTTAAAATTTCATTACTTTTGAGCCAAGACGATTGTTGGGTTTAAGGAGTATAAAGCACATCCATAATTATTTTTAAATAAGTTATAAAATAAATAATATACTATTAAAAAAATTAAATATCAATAAATATACATTATTTTTATTTCAAATGATTTTAAATATTTATAAAAAATTATTTACTGACATGTAAAAAATTTATCAATTGATAATTTATTTATAAAATTGTTTTTTTCTTCAAAAAAATATTTTTTTATAATTAAATTGAATCATGTTAAATTAATTTTCAATTTTAATTACTACAAAAAAATTCAAATTCAAAAATTTATGTAAATGATAATTTTTGTAAGAAAGAAAAAAATAATTTATTTATTTTTAAAATGATTTTATTATTTTATTTATATTTTTTGATTATCTAATAATATATTAAAATATTAAAATAAATAAAATTACAAAAAATGAATTTCAATAAAAAAAAATCTCAAATGAATTTAAATAAAATAAAATAATTACATGTTTATTTCATTGAACAAAAATAAGTTTATTGTGAGATTATGATTATTATCTCAACATCAAATCATCACATTTTTATAAGCTTCAGCATTGTAGAATTTATGTTTCAAAGTTGATAGATATTCAAATTCTGTATTTCTTGATTTTATGTTTAGTGAGTCATGAAAAATTATCGGTCTCTTCTCAAAAAAATGTATGAATGTTTTTAAATTTTTGCATTTTTAACATTTATTTTCAGTTAATGTGTTTTTATTAAGTATTCATCAAAATACAAAATTCTATGAATAAATAGATTTATATTTAAACAGTTTCTTATCCTGTAAATGAGTATATTTTCTTGGAAATTTCCTGTTTTTAATTTTTTTGTATTTTTCAAAGTTTTTCAAATTTTTCCTAAATGATACAAGTAATGATAATTCTTAGTATCTCGATGATAAATTTTTATATTTTCGATTCAAGTAATGATAAAAAATTTCTTTTAGTGAAGGAATGATTGTATAAACATTTTCCAAAATTTATCAATCCAAGAATTACGGTTTTTTTATTTTAAATTAAATTCAGCATTTTTTTTGCAGACGTCGTGTTTTTGAAATTTTATTTTTTAAATCAAAAATAAGAGAACCACGATAAAGTAAGTCTTTCAATGGGTAATTTTTATTTTTTTGTTTTTTTGATCATTAAATAATTATGTTGTAAATATTAATGGTCAGATTTAATTTTATTTATTTTATTTTTTTTAATCTTTTCAAAGTCTATTGAAAGAACCTAATATCTCAAATTTTTCATACTCATGTTCCATAGCACTATTTGCCTCATATTTAAATTAATTTTCGTTCGATTGTCTTTTTTCTCGCATTTATAAAAGATCACAGCACTTTTTCTTATTCACCAATAATCATGGTGGTTTTTTTATGAATTGTTGTTATTGTTCTACGTAGATTTTTTTATTTTTCGTACTTTACTCCAAATAATGCATCATTCGAAAAATTTGTTTTGCAGTCTTCTGAATTTTTCCTATTTTTGAAGATCTTGTAAAATGTATATTTGAGTACCTTATATTTTATGCCTAATATTTTTTCATATATTTAATTTTTTTTTGTTTCAGTTAATTTTTCATAGAATTTCAAAGTTTTTAAAAAAATTCTTGTAGTGTGAATTCTGTCATTTGATTTATATTTTCAATATTTAAATGCCTTGTCTTGCACAGTTTTTCAATTTTTTACACAGTTTTTATTAGTTTTTGAGAGTTCTTGTCTTTTATTCGTATTTATTTGTGACTTATTGCTTCCTGTGAAACCTTTATTCGGTCAATTTTTTCTGTAAAATGTAAAAATATATTTGAAAAATATATGTCATCATTCATATTAGATATGTTCCGATACATAAACATATTTATATTTTTTCAATGAAACTGCAACTTTGCATTTGCATTTTTGTATTTTTGGTGATGCAACTTTAATGGATTTTTCAGCCATTCTTCAAAACTTCTCACTTTTTATCACCAAATTGCATTACTTTCACACATAAATTTTCCTCAACGACCCTTCATAATTATCAATTTTCTGTGGTAAAAAACGAATATTCAGTCAGACTCTTAATCAAACTTTTATGAACTGATCGGAGACTACAGAGGTAGTTTCATACAAAAAGAAGACATTTTTTTTATTCGCAGATGGCAATGGCAAGTATGGAATATTGTCAAGTTTCAAACTTTGCAGGTTCTGAAGTTCATGTCCTGCTGAATTATTTAAATGAGAATATACCGTGTGCTATAGCAAGAAGGTGGGCAATGACCGTCTTGGTAATTTTAAATTCAATGCCATTGACCCTGTACTAAGCACAGGTCGATGATATATTCCAGTGCATTATTGATAATGGCAACGTTTTTATTATTCATCAAGTTTTTTGTGGTTTTTCTTTCTGCCATGAAAAGAATGAAGTATCCCAATATAAAACCGAATCCATTAAATTTTTTTATGCATCGAAAAAACTGTCGTTGTAAAATATTTACCATGCCTAGAGTCGTTGAACCTGATCGATACATGAACGTAAGTGAGTTATCTGCATAAGATTGGGTTCACGGGGGTTTACGAGAACGAGAAAAGACGTTCTCTTATCGCCAAGTTGGCCCGAGTCGCGAAAGTCAGAGGACCCCGTAAAAAGAGCGAAAATCTCGCCCAAGACGGAGAAATAACAGTAGCATCTGCAACCAGGGCAGACAAGGTCTCAACCGGAATGTGGGCGCGCCAAGTTAGTCGTTATCGCCGGAGCTTTTCACGCCTCGGAAATGGTCCCCCCGATTAAGCCTCGCCATTTTCCAATTAACGCTTTAATTAAATCTCCTCGCAGGCGTCTCCCCAGCGAGTTTCAAAGTAAAAAAAAAACAAATAAAATGGAGGAAAGGACCTTTAGGATTTGAAAATTGCGCCACCGATCTTTTGACTATTGCCAACTAATAGTTGGTGGAGGGGGGGGGGGGTGAATTACCGGATCGTCTGACGATTTTACCGAACCTGGAAGTTCCGGGGCATTGTCGTATTTTAATGCAGTAGCGAAATCAGAAATTTTTTTGCGCACTGTAGTGCGACAGAGGTAGGTAGAACGGTAACTGCATGAGAGGAAGAGAGATAGAATGAGAGTCGCTTGAGTCTAGTTGCTGTGAATTTATTTTGGCTGTGGGAATCGACTTGAAATTGATTTTTATGTTTTCTTGGGATTCTTGATCTTTTGTCGCGGCGATAATTGAATGGGGTTGCGAATTAGGGAGCGCGGAAGAAGAAGGATTCGATTTTTTTTGAATGGGACTGGATTCTTTTTTTTTGGCGAGATTACTGGAGGGATTTAGAGGATTGCGCGAAGGTGACAAATGAAGTTTCTGGAATGACGCGCGACGGATTTGATGAGATTCAGGAAATGGAAGTTGGCTCGATCTGGAACAAGCAGTTTCAGTTTTTATTGTCAACGAGCTTAGCGCGGCACGAGATCGCTTTTTTACGGTTCGGGTGGTAGAGGTATTTATTGAATTTGTTTGGCGTTTCATTAGATCGTCCGATTTTTCAGTGGTCCTTTCTTCGAAGGGATTTTTCGTGGAAGTGGACCCTTTGGAAGGGTTAGGATGTTGTATTGAAGGAATTTTATTTATCTTCGTGAACTTGGAATTTTGAAAAATGAATGTTTAAAAAATATTGTTTGTGGTTTTTGGTATACAACGATAGAATTCAGAATTGATTATAAATTTAAAATTAAACTGATTTTATCTTGGCTAATCGTAGAAAATTCTTGTGAAAAATATTTTATGTTTATCGAGATTAAAAAACTTTTTTTTCAAGATTTCTGAATATGAAATAGTAAAAAAAATTCTGCAGACAATTATGGATAATTTTTTATACAAATTAAACAGTAAAGTTTATTTTGTGTTAGTTGCAAATTACATGAAGCTGAAAAATTCAGCTGATTTTTATAAGAATGATACTGTTTTTTAATATTTCGTCCTAAAAAATTCAAGTGACATATTTTAACTGTAATTACGCAAAATCATAAAATATTTTTAAATTATCTACTATTTAGGGGGGGGGGGCGGGGTAAGGGATAACTTGAAATAAAAAACACTTTTTTCACTGATTTTTTACGGAGATACAGCTCAAGCAAATTTATTCAAACATTTTTTGTATTATAAAGCATCATCTAGAGAATATTTTGTCAAATTTTTGTAATTAAATATTGAAAAATAAGCCGGTGACAGAGCGTTTTCCAAAACGTCTTTTTGAAAACACGTTGTACGCTGAACACGATAACTCGGCGTAGAATTATCGGAAATCAAAAAAGTTGGTCAATTTACTTTAAGTACGAGTTAATTCTCCCCCCCCCCCCGGACGTTGTAAAGTTATTATTTTCTTTTTTCAACAATTCGTGGGCTATCGAAGCAAAAAACGCGATTTTGCGCTAAATTTTCCGCCATTTTTTAAGTAAAAACCTACCTATATATAAAAATGGAAAAATTTGAAAACCGTAGGAGGAGGCATTTTATACCAAAAAAGTATGTTCCAAGTTTGAAAAAAATCGGTCGAGTAGATTTTACAGGATCGTGTTCACGGAATAATAAAAATAGGTTTTCAAAAAAATGCATTTATGATTTGTTTATTACTCTAAAAATGAGAAAAAAAGTTTTTTTTGTGACCTACACTGACAAGGGGAGCTCGTGTAATGTCATGCGAGTTGACTTTCGAAAACGACCTGACTTAATAGTTTACATACATATATAAAAAACCCTGCAGCCGTTTTTT
>JAPYZL010042271.1:0-14654 GCA_030522825.1 Platygaster orseoliae
AAAGGACTTTTCGACTCAGAAAAATATGAAAAAAATTTGGATAAAGTTTGGTCCGTCGTTTTTATCCCCACTTCTCGTAAGAGCGCGTTTATTGTTTAACTTTCAAACTTGAATAACTTTTTTGTTTTTGAGTTTTGTGAAAAGTGGCAGAGGACTTTTCGATTTAGAAAAATATGAAAAAAATTTAGTTAAAATATTATCCGTTTAAACTGGACCACCCTGTATATTGGATTTCGGAAAGAAGAAAATCGTTAAAAATAATGGAATGTATCTTGGGCTAGAAGTTAGAAATTTTTATTCAGGGTTCACTGAAAAAACTGAGTAGATATGCAGCATTTTGAATATGGCTCATTTTATCTCGTATCATTCAAGTGGTTTTTGTCGAGTTTTTTTTTTGTTTGACAAATTTAAAAAAGCTCTTTAACCGAATCAATGAGACACGTACTTTTTGTTTCATTTTCAGATAGGATATAGAATTATATTTTAAATTACAAACAATATCTTTTCGCTTTTTGAATATTATTAGTAACATGTATACACCATAAACGTAAGACTGTTGAAAAACAATGAGTAATATTTAATTTATTATATAATTCATTTTTATTTTTAGATTTTATTTTTAATTTTTAGATTTTATTATATAATTTAATTTATTATAATTAGCAATAAAAAAAAATGGAATTGTAGAGTGAACCGATTTATGGCATTTGAAGGTACAAAACAAAAATGAATATGATATTTTAAGGAAAAAACTCACGTAGTATGACAACTTTCGGATTGTGAAAAAAAGTTTGGTTTTTCAAAATAATCACTATATTGTTAAGAATTTATCAAGTTCCAAACTACATATTATTCCTACAAACGAGAATCTGCATTGGCAAATCTTAAGTGAATATATCATGATTAAACTATATTTATTAGTAAAATTCAAAAACTTCAAGATAATGACGCATGAAAATGTTTACGAAAATAGCATTTTCACTTTTTTTCAAAAATTTTTGAATTTTCTAAAAAAAATTATGATGGCAAAAATTCAAGCGAAAAAAAAATATTTTACGCACTTCCAACCTCAAAGTTTTACATTTGGACGAGCTTTGAGACTAGAATTGCATAAAGTACTGTATGCAACTTAGTGCAAGTGTCTCATTTTGCGAAGACGATTCAAACCCTCGGCTTCGCCTCGAGCCTGAACCCTCGTCTTCGCCAAATTCGACCTGAACCCTCGTCTTCGCCAAATTCGACCCTTGCACTATGTTACATAATGTACTATTTCCTTTAGGTTTACCAATTTTCTGAAAGAAATTATGATGGCAAAAATTCAAGCGAAAAGAAAAATATTTTTCCTTTAGGTTTACCAATTAGGATTCTTGTTCGTAGAAAAAATATCCAGTTTAGATCTTAATAAATTTTTTAAATTCAGATGATTATTTTAAAAAAAAATTGTTTTTTTGCACGATTCGAAAGTTATGTGAGTTTTTTACAAAAAATATCATGTTGATTTTTAATGTCTACCAAAAAATGTTACTAGCCATAAATTGGTTCACTCTACAATTCCATTTTTTCTAGTAAACAATTTTTTTCAACAATCTTACGTTTATGGTGTATACATGCTACTAATAATATTCAAAAAGCGGAAACATATTGTTTATAATTCAAATTATAATTCCATATTCCATATGAAAATGGAAGAACAAATACTTGCCTCATTGATTTCGTAAAATAGCTTTCCTAAATTTGTGAAGCAAAAAAAACTCGACATGAATCACTTTGATGGTAAGAGATGTAATTAGCCATATTCAAAAAACTGCATCTGTAATTTTTTTTGCAGGGAGCACTGAATAAAATTTTACAACTTCCAGTCCGAAGTACATTTCATTATTTTTTATAATTTCTTGTTTTCCAAAATCCAATATAGGAACGAGTTTGCATTTTAAAGACAGTATTAGATCGCTCATATTTCGTAAGTTTTTTTTTCGTTTCATCACGCAGTGATTTCCCCAATTTCACAACACAAATTTGGATGCATATGAAATTGAGTGCCTCAAGAAAATGGAGTACCTAATTGAGTACCTAAGAAAAACATAACAAAAATGTCGTTTCCTGAAAAGGTAAATGCTCAGAGGACGTAAAAAAAGCTCGGAGAGCAAGAAGAAAAGCAAGGGAAATAATTACGATCCATAGGAACATCGTTGCCCAAGCGGGGAAATAACATAATAGAGCTCCGAGCACCGGCCGGCTTCACGACGTAAAGCCGGTAAGTAGGGCTGAAAAAATATTAGTAAGAAGAAAATAAATATCAATAAGTATCAGTAAGGTTTTGGTGTTGCTGATAGTGAGTAAAGTATCGAAAACAATAACTTTTTTTCAATCATTTTAATTTTACTCCAAAACAATGGCAGATGAAATTATTGATATTTACTGATATTTATCAGTGAGAAACCTCAAGCTACTGATTGTTATCAGTGAGGATTTTTACTGATACATCCTATCCCTAAAGTAGTTAGAGCGCGGACGCGCAACATGGCGACGTAAACAAGCCAAACGCGCATGCGGATATCTTTGTTTTCATCGTTTTTCCACCCTTTTACTTTTCTTTTTCGTTCTTACTCGCAGCCTTCTCAACCACCCCCAGGCATCTCCTGTTGCGCGAGGTAAAGTACTCTCTCTTTCTCTATCTCCTCCTCCTTCTCTTCCTCACTAGCGAAGAACACGGCCTCGATCGCGCGAGGCTTTTCCATTTACTTCTTTTATTTTTGTAGCAAATACTTATAGTTTTTTAAAGTTATTGTTCGGAAGCTATTTCACTTCGAGTGAAGTTTCTTCATGTAAGGAATATCTTATTCTGGTTCACGTTTCATTGTTGCAATGGAAGTTTTCCAACTTTTAATAGAAACAAATTCAACTACGAAAATCGAGAAGGGTATATCCTTTATTTTATATTCTGAATTTGGTAAAAATTCTAGTGACGTTATTTTGAGTGTCAAGTTGCGTTTATTGAAAACAAAGGACGCATCAATTTACGACCGTCCCTCAATTTCTTTGTTACGCACGCACTCGCGTGAAATCAATAGCCCCAGAGAAGGTGGGAGCTTCTACCAGAGAAAAGAAGATCGACCGGTCGATGATCTAAATTCGAGGGAGAATATCAACTCCCGCGCCAGAAAATCTCTCCGAGGCTTTGCAAAAACCGATCAAAAGTTGATAAATAATTCAGGCTGCCCTGCAACGCGACTGAAATAATGTTGCCTGTAAAAAGAGAACACTGTAAAAAATGGATCTTGTCACGAAGATGCTGTATGTCGATACGAATTTTGTCTGTACGATGGATTGAAGTTTTTTAAATGAATTGCCCAAGTTGTAATTTCTGTTTATGATTAATTTATGTGAGACAAAAAGTTGGATAAAAATGTAATATTATCGCAATATTTAAGATTTTCTCCGGAGATGAAATGTTCTTATAATTAATTATACAGATCGAAAAATTTGAAAAATTTCAGTGATTTGGAGAATCATATGAATTTTGAGTCCTATATGTGCATTTAGAACAAAAAAAGTGAGAAAGATGTAGAAAAATCGTAAATATGTCAGAATTTGAAAGGTTTGGTGTTAGGTAAAACTTGGTTATTTCAAAATTATAGATATTTGGAATATTTTGGCGCATTTTTGATTTTATCATAATTTCATTAATTTTCCTAATCTTGGTACCCCGTGGATTATTACAATTTTAAAATTTCTAAGAAAGCTGATATTCTGAAAATACATTATATTTTGTAAAATACAAATACTAAAGTATTTTTTAAAATTGAAGGAATGTAATTGACAAGGGTAATCGAAAACATGTGAGACATTTGGAAATTTCAGAGATTGCAAGAATTTAAAAATTGTAAAAATTTCATAATTTTTATGAATATCATACATATTCTTCGATGATTACTTAAATTTCAAAATTCCGTCATATTTTGAACATTTCGCAAACGATAGAACTATCGCAAAATTCATTATTTTATCAATATGTAGTCCGGAAATGCACGGAGTTCAATAATTTTAGGATTTTTGAAATTTTATAAGTGTTTTGAAAATTTGCAACAAAAAATAGTCGAAAAAATTTATTGATAAGTGAATTGAAATTAAGAAGTTATAAAAATAAAAAAGTTTCAACTTTTCCAGCAATCGTATTTCGAAAATTTCAGTTTTTACGAATATTCCTTAAAAATTTGAAAAATGTCGAAAATTTTGGAGATTGCAAAAATGTTGCATTAATTGACTTATTATTGTGAAAATCATTTATAATTTTCAATGATTACTAAAATTCAGAAGTTTTGTCCAGTTAAAATATTTTGCAAACGATACGACTTTCGCAAAATTCATTAATTATCAATAGTTGGAAAATGCTCTAAATTTCTGAATTGAATGAAAAAATGAAACATGAAGAAAACGAAAAATGGAAAAAAATGAAAAATGAAATGAATGAAATGAAAATCTGAAAAAAAATGAAAATTCTAAGATTTATAAAAATGTTAAGCGTTCTGGAAATTCGCAACAAAAATTAGTTGACAACATTCATTGATGAGTATATTGAAATTGAAAATTATGAAAATAAAGAAGCTTCGACATTTTCATTAATTTTATTCCGGTAATTTTAGTTATTCCGAACATTACGTCAAAATTTGAAAAATCTCGGAAATTTTGGAGATATTTACTGTTTTTGTATGGATCTCAAAATAAACTTTTCGAATCCTATACATTTTGTTTTGGTCCCAAGAATGCGGTCTCCCGGAAATCCTATAGGTTCATTTCGAAGGTATGCAAAACACGATTAATCTTCGAGTTACGGCCCATTCGGAAATACGAAAACAGAAAAATACTGGAAAATGGGAAGTGTCTTCCCTGCAAGGCTCCGCCTTTTCAGACGTTATTCGCCGCAACAAAATTATTAATAAGTAATTAAATTTTGCGAAATTCCAAAAATGGCAAAGGGAAAATTGTCTTAGAATTTCATGAGGAATGTATGGTTTTTTTTTATCCGCCATGACTGGGACACCCTGTATAATTCAATAATGTAAGTTTAATTATTGCGCGCACGGAGAAAAATTTTTTGTAAATTTTATAGAAACGGCGGTAGAATTTACCAAACTTTCGGTGAAGTGGTGATAATTTCCAACATTAGTACTTTTTACCAAAATAAACGGAGATTCTCCTGTATCTTTGTTAGATGGTAAAAATTTCCAGTCGTACAGTTATATCTTTCAATCAAAAAAATAAGTTTTGAAAGCGAGCACTTTTCTCTCGCATGAACCAACAAAAAACCCACGCGTAGTATATATACCGCGCTCAGCTTATACTACTGTCGACTCAGCCTGTCATAATACTTCTGAAGTCGTATTTGGGCGCCTTTTACCAGAAGCCTAAAGACATTAGCACTCTAATGGCATAGTTCCCCCCTGATGCATATAATGTCACTTCTAATGGTAAAGGTTAGCTAAGCGCCTACATGGGTGTGTGGCGACTATACGTTGACTGATTGTGGCATTTTGACGACTATGAAAAAAATTGTTCCTCATAAGTAGGGATCATTCCTGAGAGGAAGAATTATTATTATTATTTTTTTTTTGTCAAACTGTTTGGTAATTAATGCCAAATATACCCGTTACCCTCGTTACCTTCATTTTACCAAATTCTTGGCAATATTTACTAATGTTGGAAATTATCACCACTTCGCCAAAAGTTTAGTGAATTCTACCCGCCGTTTCGATAAAATTTACATAAAATTTTTCTACGTGTGGAGACCGAAAGAGGTTCTAATAATATGTTATGAATTGCAATTATTAATTATCGATCTTAATTAGGATTTACTTATACCATTAAACTTGTCACTATGTTGCAGTGTTATTATGGAACTATCTCATTATGTTGCAAGTTGTAACATAAAATATACTAAAGTAATTAGAAAAAAATCCTCACAATTTTTATCTAAATACTGACACCTATGTTAATTTTACTTTATCGCTACTGAAACGAATTTCGAATGTTTACAAAAAAGTTTAACTTCGAGAAACTTTTTTTACATGACAGGCTCAGAGCCAAAAAGACACAAGAGAGAGACAAACTTATGTGAATCTCAGCATTTTCTATCCTCACTTTTGCCTTTTGGGCTTGGAGCCTATCATATGTTAATGGCAAAGTATCTGGGTCCTGCACGGAAAAAGCAATACAGTTGTCACAACCTCATAAATAGTAACGTTTGCCCCAACTATTTTCATGGTGTAGACAACCTTATTTGTGGTTAGTGCAACAACATTAATTAAAAGTTTCTGCAATTTTCGTGACATTTATAGTATAACTTTTAACGTTGTTGCACCAACCACAAGTGAGGTTCTCTACACCATGAAAATAGTTGGGGGAAATGTTACTATTTATGAGATTGTGACAACCATATTGTTTTTTCCGTGTGGTTGGCCAAGTCAGTGGGATGAAGTTTTTTATTAACTAGTAACATGTTTGAAAATTCCGTAGAAAGAGAGAATTGAGAGTGAAAAAAATTAGCTGTATATGGAATAAGTGAATACACATGTACGGGGTTAGTGAAGGGTCGTTCCTCGGCGAAGATTAATGTCAATAACTATTCTTAATGTACGCCTTCTCCGCGCATGAATACCGGGGAATGCCCCGCGCCTCGCGAGGGCCATTCGCGTTTCCGCGTAACCGCGCTATCGGCTTCCGGGTCGTGCTGGATTACACAGTGCTTTCTTTAGCTTCCCAAAGGTGGGGGGAGGGTCAAGAAACGCGATACCACGCGTCACGGATCGCCATCGATTGGGGTGTTTCCGAAAGCGAGCTTTCGGCGATTCTCCGTCAAAGTACCACCATAAGCCTTATGAAAAAAATATGAAGAAACTGCTACACCGAGAAAGAAATCCAGTCTCAGTCAGACAAAATTTCTTATATTAGTTTTAAACTAATATAAGAAATTTTGGTAAAACTAGGAAAACTTGCTTAAACGCGAAAAAAAACTAGCAATTTGTAGTATAAGTATTAGAAAAGTTGTTATATTCTTAAAAAATCCACTATTAAGAAAAAAAAAACTTTACAGATTTCAATAAAAATCTACGAGTCTTCGTAACTTTGAAAAATTAAAGGTTACGAAGAATTTCGTAAAATATCAGAAATTATACTTTAATTCTGTAAATTGTAAGAAATTTTGAAAAAGATCATTGAAAATTTGAGAGATTTAAAAAAAAACTACGAGTTTTCAGAAATTTTAAACAAAGAAGGTTCAAAAAAAAATTTAATTCAATAAATATCATGGAAAATTTAGAAGTTTGTCAATAGTTTTACAATTTCCCATAAATTTGTAGAATCTTGAAAAATTTTGATGAATTTCGTAGGGTATGGAAATTTTTCAAAATTCCGTTAGAATACAAAAACTGCATTGAGGTCTTCGAATTTTCAAAAAATAACGTACAAAAATCATCGATAACTTTATCTATTTCAATCAAAATCTACGAATCTTCAAAACTTTGAAAAATTAATGGTTACGAAGAATTTTGTAAAATATCAGAAATCATTCTTTAATACTGTAAATTGTAAGAAATTTTGAAAAAGATCATTGAAAATTTGAGAGATTTCAATAAACATCTACGAGTCTTCAAAAATTTAAAACAGAAGATTCCAAAAAAATTTAATTTAATAAATATTATGAAAAATTTGGAAAGTTGTCAATAATTTTACAATTTCTTATAAATTTGTAGACTCTTGAAAAATGTTGATGAATTTTGTAGAGTGTGGACATTTTTCGAAATTCCGTTAGACTACAAAAACTGCGTTCAGGTCTTCGAATTTTCAAAAAGTAAAAAAATGTTTTTCCGTACAAAAAACATCGATAACTTTAGAGATTTCTATTAAAATCTACGATTCTTCAAAACTTTGAAAAATTGAAGGTTCCGAAGAATTTTATGGAATATCAGAAATTTTTCCTAAATTCTGTAAATTGTCAGAAATTTCGAATCTTAAAAATTATGTATAAATGGAATAACATGGATATAGAAATATCTATAAAATTCTTTGCAAAGTATTAAAATAAAAAAATTTGAATATTTCGAATAATTTCAAATTTTCTTTGTTCCAAAAGATACACTGAGAAAGAAACCTAGTAATTTTTACTATTAATATTAGAAAATTACTATATTCTAGGAAAATTAACGATATTATTAAAATTTTTATAAATTATAGTACATTTAGCCATAAATACATTAATTTTTACCACGCTGTATAGTAAAACGTCAAATATCGCAATTATAAGTTGATAAACAAGGTGTTTCACAGTGTGCGACGAATTCTAAGACGAATTAAAATTCAATGTATGTGACCGAATATTTAGTGAATATTCTATATATGAAATAAAGTGATTTTTCCTTTTAATTTTTAAACAAATAAAAATAGTGTACCAATAACAATTTATGAAGTAAACACATTCCAAGTTGATTTTATTCAAATTATATTCCATTTTCCGTGTTATTTTGTAACATGTATTTGGAAATTCCGCTTTTCAAATTACGCGCGTTTTCATTCTAGCTAAATTTCTACTAAAGTTTGAAAATAGTTATTCACTCATTTCTTTAGTTATAACTTACTAATTCAGTTAGTAAGCTAAAATCACTATTTCAACTAGTCAAATTTCACTAATAATTATTAGTTTTCTACTAATTCAAATCAAGAGTATACGTTGGTATGCCAATGACTACAATACGAAAATATTTTACATATTTTAATACTGTTTATAGTAAAATTTACTATATGTTTTAGTAAAAACTACTAGATTTTTCTCTCAGTGCAGAAAGTTGTATCGTCCTCGACATTGGAAGATCCGCGATAAGCGCGAATCGAAGCGATATCGCATGTACGCCGGACGATAAGAAAACTGCGAAAAATGGGGATTTAATAAGTCGCGAATGGAATCATACCATCTCGAGAGTCGCGCCCTCGATGGTAATAGGGTGCGATGCGTGAGAAACAAGGGGAATAAAATAACGTAAGAGACTTGGTAAAAATTCAAAATGGCGCGCATTCCGCGCTAATTGTTACGGTAACCGCGCGCGGCCGTTGCGCCTTTTTTTCCGCGCCGTTTCTTTACCCGTCGTTTCTACGTCGTCCTGATGATTTTCCCTCGCGCTTTCTCTTGAAATCCGAAACTAGGGAATTTCCTCTATTTTTTGTGATAGTTAATGACAAGGAATCCGTTTTAGTAGAGTTATTTTACTGAATTCTAATGATTTACAATTTTTACAGTTGGTCAACTCGGAATAATGTGACATATTAAACTGCGCTGACAAAAGAAACCAACGATGTTAAATTTATTGATAATTTATTGAAAGTAAATAAAAATGGCGTCAAATTATTTACGAGAAAATTATGATGTATATTTAAGGAAAATTGCAAGGAATTTCGATACAAATAAAATTATCGAAAAGCATCACACTTGGTTTAATAAAATCAAGTTGAAAGGTCACGATTGATCGAAATTATTGCTTTGTTACAAAACTGTTGAGTTTCCCAAGCAAAAATAGCCTGCGACTTATAATAATCGTTCGGTTACAAACCATAACCACTCTTAGCACTATTTAATAATTATATTCCATAATATTATAATCATTCTGCTTTTAATTGAAGAAAGTTTTTCGACTTCGAAAAAAAAAACTTGAAAAAAAGTAGCTAAGAAAAATAATTTTATGAACAAATTTTAAGAATCTTTTGCGACAAAACGGAAAATTATTTACAAAAAACCGACAAATGATATATTATTTGTTGTTAAGGAAATACATCCAAATTTTTTGAATAAACAATTTTTCTATAGTGAATAATTGTTTTTGCTTAGTTACATCAAATAAATGTATATTATTTTGACATAACATTGTAAAAGAAAGAGGTCATTTTTAGTTTTTTATTGTAATTTATGTAATTATTAAAGCAGAAAAAATTATGTACGTAAAACTACATGATTATTTATTTTTGCAGAGACGAAAAAAAACCTAACTTATTTAAATTGATTTAAAAAGCGTCAAATTACTGATGAAAAAGTTATAATATAAATTTAAGAAAAATGGTAGAGAATTTAGATACAAATGAAATTATCGAAAAACATTGCACTTGGTTTCAAATAATTAAGTTCAAAAGTCATGATTTTTTTATTCAAAATAGTTGCATTTTCACAAAAGTGTTGAAAAAAAAAATTCACGAAAAATTGGAATTAAATCTAACTTGATCTGCTTTCCTTTCACTCGAATGATTCGATGATTCAAAAAAGATGCTTTTTTTATTATTATGAACGACTTACAATTGCAAATAGCAATTAGAATATGATTCCGAATCGTCTACTAGTTTTTTCGCGTTGAAAAAAGTAGTAGAAATCAGTAAAGAACATGGAAAACAAAATTAGAGGTATTGGACGATCAAAAAGGCTTGAATCTCGACCTACTTCTTCTCATATCTTACAAATTTACAATTTCAAACATTTTAATCAAAAATAATCAAAATCCACTTGGAATTTTCGTGTTGAAAAAAACTGGTATAAATCAGTAAAGGATATGGAAATCAAAATTAGAGATATTGGACGGTCAAAAAGGCTTGAATCTCTAAATATTTATTTTAAAATAGTACAAATTGAAAATTTCAGCCTATATAAATCAAAAATAACAAAATCCACTTGAAATTTTCACATTGGAAAAAACTACAGTAAATCAATAAAGTATATGGAAAACCAAATTAGAAGTAATGGGCTATCAGAAAGTCTTAAATATACACGAAAATATCGCGATGTATTTTTATAGGCGAAGAAATCGAGCGAAATATGACCGGTTATGAACAGCGCCTGTTTTCATCGGCGTGGCAACAGTTTTCGACAAACCGGCCGGTGTCGTGCCCGTGCCGCGGGAAAAGCCACGTTCGTGATTCGCGAATGCATATACACAAGTGAATGGAACGAGTAGAGCAACGTGAGGTACATACATGGTGGAGGGGCAAAGGGAGGGGAAGGGTAAGGGGCGGTGGGTTAAAGGAAAGGAGAAGAAGCGGCAACAGCCTCGGGATAAAAGGAGCGAAAGAAAGCAAGCGGGAAGCGAAAGCCACGCGGGGGATAAGGACGTGGTAAATCCGCGCGCGCGAGGTCGCGGGCCGGGATCTAGGGGGGGGGGGGGGGGGAGGTTCTGTGGAGTAACGCCCGGAGAACCAAAACAAATGGGTTGGGAGGGTGGGGAGAGGGAAGGCCCTGTGTTAGTGCGTAAAGTGCGCGTCGATCCGTGTCGTAGTGGTGAGGGTCGGGCGTTGACCCTTCTTCTCTTAACCACTGTTAACCACCACCGACACAGCACACGACTAGAGTGTGACTACACACTACACGTAGCGGCTCCTCTATATCTCTCTCTCTCTTCCGTTTTCACCTATCCCTCTTACTTCTCTTGGCTGCTGTGTACCAGGTCTTGGAACTTTGAATTTTTGAGGGCAGGTTTAGTTTTTTTATCTGGACCGAAGTTTAGAGACACGAGATTTTTGGAATTATATACTGATAGGATTGTACGCGGAAAAAACAATATGGTTGTCACAACCTCATAAATAGTAACATTTGCAACCATATTAAAAGTGACTACCAGCTTTACAAAAATTGCAGTAACTTTTAATGCTGTTGCATTAGTTGGGGCAAATGTTATTATTTATGAAGTTGTGACAACCATATTGTTTTTTCCGTGTATGTACAAGTTTTTTGGTAAATTTGAGGCGTCTAGCCTGAAACGAAGTAACTTTTTTCCTTTTCGTGAGAGAATCCTGTTGAGGAATGATTTTATAATTTTTCGTTTTGCTTTCCTTAGCTGCTATCCAAATTGGCGATAGTCAAAGCGTAACATGCGACAATATTGGAAATTTGTTTTTCCATTCTCCACTTCAAGCTATATATTAGTAAAAATAACGGATAACAATCAGTAGCTTGATAAATATCAGTAACTATCAATAAGTTCTCCAACCATTCCTTTAAAGCAGTGTATTTAAAAATTTATTGATACTAAATAGACAGTAATGTGTGTAAGATAAAAAAATTAGCATTAAATAATTTTTGTTTGTAGTAGAGTACCTATATTATTATAATTTTTTTTTTGTTTCACAGATATGATTGATTTTTTTTCATTAATTTTTATCTACATCCATGCCTTGTATGAAAAAAAATTTCATTACATAAAACTAAAGAATATTTTCATATTTTATATTAATAAAACATAATAGTTATGTGATTGAATATTTTTTTCGTCAGAATTGCACATTGGTAATTTAGGCACAGTTAAGCGAAAAAATTGAATATATTGAAAGTAACATTAGGTGAAAAAAATTTCTTATAAGAACAGTAACATTTTTCAATGAAGCCTAGAATTTTTTATCATGAAGAAGGGATGGGAAAACACAGTCACTATTGATATTTATTAGTAAGAAGAAATACCAGTTGGGTTTTGTTGTAACTGATAGAAAACTATCGAGAATTACTTTCGAAAATAATAATTTTCTTCCAATCGCTTCATTTTCGCCTCAAGATGAATGTTATACAATTTCTGTCGTTTAATCAATCATTGTTCAATAGTTATTGCAAATTGAAAAATCCTGGGCGAAGCTATAATGTTAAAAAAATATAAAAAAAGACATTAAAAAATTTCCCTTTTCTTCACTTAACTCGGCTATTTTTAAAGTTCCTGATGTGCACTTCTAAATTGGAAAAAATTCAATCAATTATTTAAAATTTTTATGTATAAAATTATACAAATATTCTTCAGGTATCTAAAATAAATTTTTTTTCTAAAAATGTAAGTATCTAAAATTATATGAGTATAAGTAAAACAGTTAATGTACGTGAAATACAAAAATCGACATTATAAAGTTCTAAGCTTCAGTTGAAAATTTTACTGTTCATGTTAAATTGTTTTTTACTTAACTTTACTTTATTGATATACAATTTCTTAACTTTACTCTACCCTTATTCTCAATGTGCACTTCTGAATAAAAAAATATTCAATCACATAATTATTATTTTACAATTCTAATAATTACAGAAATATTCTTTAGTTTTTTGAAGAAAATAATTTTTTTAATAGAATGCATGAACATACATAATAAAATATGTAAAAACAAATCAATTATGTTCGTAAACTATGAAAAAAAAAGATAAGGAATGTTCTTCACTAAAGCCGATAATTATTTGATATTTTTTTTTATTTTACACACTTGACTGTTTAGTTAGTACCATACAATGTTATTGAATTTTTTAATACACTGCTCTAAAGCAATAACTTATTGATATTTACTGATATTTATCAGCAAGAATACTCAAGCTACTGATTGTTATCAGTAATTTTTTTATGAAATTTCGAATAACTTTCAGAGCGATATGATTTTGATATTAAAAAAAAAAAAAAAATAGAAAATTTGTAGCGTTTCTATGATCATAAATTTCGACAATTTTAGCACTTTTAATACATACCTACCTATTCTGAGTTCGAAACTCTAAATATATCTATGCTTTGATTGCATAAAATTTCTTGAATGAGTAATTTATAATTGCGAATCAAGAATATTCAAAGACATGATTTTTGAAATACATAAAATCTTTATCATCGAATACACCAAATTTTTCATAAAATTTCGAAACTCTTTCAGAGCGACGTGATTTTGATCTTTTTAAAGAATAGAAAATTCGCAACATTTCTATGACCACGAATTTTCACAATTTCGACTATTTTAACACTAACAATTTTACAGTAAATGCCAATACTACGATATTTTGAATTTTTTATGAAATTTCGAAACTTTTCCCGAGGTATTTGGTAGCTCTATAAAATATCGCGGAGCAAAAGCAAAAGTTGTTTGGTGCTGCGAGACAGGAAAAGAAATGTTTGGAAATAGATAAACCGTTGTTGGATCACAGTTGCAGGTAGTCAAACGCTGGGAAGAAATATCTTTCGTTTTGAATTTGGTGCCGAGTGCGGTCAATGACTGGATCGGTTTCAATGTACTTTCACAGCTACGGTTTGATTTTTCGTGGACTAATGTGGAAATACCAGAACCCCAAAGAGCAAAAAACCCATTACGTCTTTTTTTTTGTTGAGTTTCTTAAAGAGCGACAACGACTTTTTTCGCTTCCTTTGGAGACGACGACTTTCCAAATGATCTTTCGAAACATTTGCTCATCCAAGATTGTAGACTTTTTGGTTTAAAAAAGATGTGTGAATTTGATAAAGTTATGAGATATCTCTTCTGAGAAATTAAAATAAAAAAAAAGACGATATTTGATATAGATATTTATTTGTTTGTAAAAAATGTTGGACAAGAAAGTTTTGTTAACAAGTCTAGCGTATCATTAGGAAAATTCCGGAACTTGTGATTTTTACTTTATATTTTTTAATTTCTGACATAGGCTGTAGATTTTTTCTTTCACATTCCAAAAAATTGAATCTGAAAACGCAAATCTTTAAGTTTTCGTTTTGTGATTTGTAGCTTGAAGATTGTAATGATTTACAAAGACAGATTAAAATAGATATTTATGCTACAAGGGAGAAAAAGGATGATTACAACGAGTGCAAAGTTTGGGCACGAGCGAAGCGAGTGCGCAATTGCACGAGTTGGAA
>JAPYZL010042295.1:0-16118 GCA_030522825.1 Platygaster orseoliae
GATTACTTTGAAGGGGACAAAATAGATATTCATGAATAAATAAATAATTCTTGAAAAAACATGAAATTCGCGATACTTTTTGAACAAACCTCGTAAGTTTTCTCAAAAAAAATCCACTTGAATTTTCAACTGAAAATCTTGTTGGATTTCCAACTGGAAATCTTGTTAGATTTCCCACTGGAAATGTACTTGAATTTCCAACTTCAAGTCTTGTTAAATTTCCAACTGCAAATCTTGTTGGATTTCCAACTTGAAATCTTGTTGAGTTTCCAACTGGAAATCTACTTGTATTGCTAACTGGAAATCTTATTGGATTTCCAACTGGAAATTTTGTTAGATTCTCAAATAAAAATCTTGTGGGATTTCCAACTGGAAATCTTTTTTTATTTCCAACTGGAAGTCTTGCTGGATTTTCAACTGGAAAACCAATTAAATTTTCAACTGGAAATACATTTGAGTTTTCCTAAAAAAATCCACTTTGATATCCAACTGGAAATCTTGTTGGATTTCCAACTGGAAGTTTTGCTGGACTTTCTTCAACTTGAAATCCAATTGGATTTTCAACTGGAATCACATTTAGGTTCTTCTAAAAGAAATCTACTTGGATTTCCAACTGGAAATCTACTTGGATTCCCAACTGGGAATCTTTTTGGATTTCCAACTGGAAATCTTGTTGGACTTCCAACTGGAAATCTACTTGTATTTCCAACTGAAAATGTTGGATTTCCAACTGGGAATATAATTGGATTTTCAACTGGAATTACATTTAAGTTTTTCTAAAAGAAATACACTTGGATTTTCAACTGGAAATGTTGTTGGTATCTAACTAGGAATCTTGTTGGATTTCCAACTGGAAATCTTGTTAGATTTTCAACTGGGAATCTTGTAGGATTTCCAAATGGAAATCTTGTTGGATTTCCAACTAGAAATTTACTTGGATTTCCAACCGGAAATCTTGTAGGATTTCCAACTGGAAATCTTGTTGGATTTCCGATTGGAAATATTGTTGGATTTCCAACTGGGAATCTTGTTGAGTTTCCAACCGGAAATCTTGTTGCATTTCCAACTGGAAATCTACTTTTATTTCCAACTGAAAATTTTGGATTTCCAACTGGGACTGTTGTTGGATTTCCAACTGGGAATCTCGTTGAGTTTCCAACCGAAAATGTTGTTGGATTTTCAACTGGAAATATTGTTGGATTTCCAATTGGGAGTCTTATTGAGTTTCCAACCGGAAATCTTGTTGCATTTCCAACTGGAAATATACTTGTATTTCTATCTGAAAATCTTGGATTTCCAACTGGAAATGCTGTTGGATTTCCAACTGGGAATCTTGTTGGATTTCCAACTGGGAATCTTATTGAGTTTCCAACCAGAAATCTTGTTGGATTTCCAACTGGAAATATACTTGTATTTCCAACTGAAAATCATGAATTCCCAACTGGAAATCTACTTTGATTTCCAACTGGAAATGTTTTTGGATTTCTAACCGAAAATTTCGAATTGCCAACTGAAAATCTTCAATTTCCAATTGGAAATCTACTTGGATTTCCAACTGGAAATGTTGTTGGATTTCCAACTGGTAATGTTGTTGGATTTCCAACTGGGAATCTTGTTGGATTTCCAACTAGGAATCTTGTTGAGTTTCCAATCGGAAGTCTTGTTGGATTTGCAACTGGAAATCTACTTGTTTTTTTAACTGAAAATCGTGGATTTCCAACAGGAAACTCACTTGGATTTTCAAGTGTAAATCCAATCGGATTCTCAACTGTAATTTTATTTAAGTTTTCCTAAAAGAAATTAACTCGCATTTCCAACTGGAAATCATGTTAGATTTCTAACTGGAAATTTTGTTCGATTTTAAACTGAAATTACACTTTACTTTTCCTGAAAGAAATTTACTCGTATTTCCAACCGTAAATCTTGCTGGATTTTCAACTGGAAACATACTTTGTTTTCTAAAAAGAAATCCAATCGGAAATCCAATTGAATTTCTTATGTAGGGCAGTCTCTCACCTTCCCTATTTTTCTGACAAATCATCAATTTCATTTATGATGTTTCTCAATAATTTTTCTAATATTGTCAAATACAAAGTAATCGTTATTCAGAAGTTTGGGGAGGCATTAGGTGATGTAATATATTATTTTTGTAATAATAAGCAACGAAAGTTATATTGTACCTGTACACTTCTAAATTATACGTTTCAAATTTATAACTGTAAAAAAAATACTATATTCGTTACTGCTTTTCCAGAAAAAGTAAAATATCAATCCCTACTGAAAATGAAATTCACATATAAGATCTTGTATGAGATCTGACACTAGTTCTTAGTGACCAGTTGCTGATGTCATATCTTAGGTAGAATCTCATATCAGATCTTACGTGAAATAAACATAAGTCTAACACAAGATTTCCATTTTCAGTAGGGATTAGAACGCACTTCTTAATTTTGTATTAAGAATATTCTAGTGACGATAATACTTCAAAAGTCATTATAACCATAACAGCTTCAAGAAGAGGTGCTTCTAGAATAATTAAAACTACCTGTAAGACATCGCAGGTGGCGCGGCGAGCGTGTTCCTCCTCGCAGCGTGTCTCGCCAACCCCTCAACGCCCTCTTCCTCAAGTACCCCGCATTTACTAATGTCCGTTTCCACGAGCACCGAGCATTGAGACCACAACTTGTGTAACCTCGAACTCGAGCTCTCGTCGAACTTGTCGACACTCTCCTCGCGGTCGATGCTCGAGCACTGCGAGGAAACGGCTTCCTCCACGGAGGAATTGGCTTTGTCCCCATTGCAAACTAAGCCTTCCACGAGGTCCACCGTTTTCGTGTACTTGAGCAACACCGGCTGCGACGACTGCTGCTGACGTTCCTGAAGCCTCGCCTCTTGCTTCTGGCGCTGTCGACGTCGACGTCGACGTCGCTCGTCGCTTGGGCAACCCTCGTCGGTTATGGGCACCAGGTCTTCCTGGAGCCCGATGTCCTTGCACGTTTCGTCGGTCGTGAAGATGAGTTCGATATCGTCGAGTTCTTCTGACTCGTCTTCAGACGGTTGCAACTTGCGTTGTCTCTGATCGCCGGAAAGGTCACCGTCGCTGAAAACCGAGTTATCGCCTTCGGACATAGACCGCAGGCTCAGTTCCTCAAGGTCTTTTTCAACGCTAAGGTGATCCTGAACAGGGGTATCACAGGCTAGTTTTTCCGCGTCTGAAAGGCTCTCCGGGAAACTTTCTTGGCTCTCGGTCACTTGCAGGACGAATTTTTTTGGTTCTGGTTTTTCGGGGTTCGGGTGGTCTAGTTGTGGGTCGGAGAGGTTGGACCCTTCAGCGGGTAGTTTTGGGTCCATGTTTGGGGAGGGTGGAGTTTCTGCATTTCTAAATAAAAAATTTTAATTATATTAATTATTCATTTTACAACAATTTATTTAAAAATGTAAAATTTTTATGAAGAATAATGATTTCCGAAAATAAGAAATGCACCTCTTGTACCTAACCTAAAAATGCATGATTTTTTTAAAATTGACTTACTCTTCCTTCGTCTCCTCGGTCGAAATTTCCTGGCTACTACTCATTATTTTACGCCTCAGAATATGATTTTCGATGCTTAGTTTTTCAACGAGATCTGCGTAGTTTTCCACGGAAAAATTCCCCACCGTCTTTCTTAAATGACGTAACTCTTTTTCAGTTGTAACAAGTTTCGTGCGCAAGGATATCACAGTCTGCACAAAAAAAATACATCGATCATATTCATTTTATTGGCAATTTAAATATTTTACAATCTTTAACATCTCTTCAGCCAACTTTGAATTTTTTTTCACAGTTATTCGTAATTACTATGTAAACTGAAAAGAAATCTGGTCATCATTACAAAAAAATTCAGAACTATGGATTCAGACAAATGAAAAAAAAAGTCCAGTTGAAAATCCATGTTTGATTTCCAACTACAAATGCAATTGGATTTCCAGTTGGAATTCAATTGGATAAATGGTCAGTTTTTCAATTGGGTGAGCCAACTGGCTAGTCTAATTGGAAATCCAACTGGATTTATAGTTGGATATCCAACAAAATTTCAACTGGGTAATCCACTTCGATTTTCAACTGAATTTTCATTTAAGGTTTTACAAAATAAATCCAATTGTATTTTCAATTTGAAATCTTGTTGGATTGAGAACTATAAATCCACTTGGATTTTCAACTGGAATATTATTTAGGTTTCCTCAAAAGAAGTCGAATTGGATTTCCAATTAGAAAATTTATCATTTCTGCAATCGAATGTCCAATTGGATTCAAACTATAAATCTTGCTGGATTTCCAATTGGAAAACTGACCATTTCTCCAATTTTATTTCCAATTGGATTACAACTGGAAATTCAGTTGTGTTTCCAATTGAACTACTCCAATGAAAAAATCCATTTTGATGTCCAGTTGGAATCCAATTTGATAAATGGTCAGTTTTTCAATTGGATGAGCCAACTGGCTAGTTCAATTGGAAATCCAACTGGTTTTCCTGTTGGATATCCAACAAGATTTCAACTTGAAAATCCACTTGGATCTTTAACTGAATTTGCATTTAAAGTTCTTCGAAAGAAATCCAATTGGATTTACAACTGTGATTGCACTTCAATTTTTAACTAGAATTTCATTTGGGTTTCCCTAAAAAAAATCAAATTGGATTTCGAAGTGGAAACATAGTTGGATTTCTAACTAAAAATCCACTTGGATTTTCAACTGGAAATCTTGTTGGATTTCCAATAGGAAAACTGACGATTCCTACAATTGGATTTCCATTTGGATTCCAACTAAAAATCCAATTGAATTTTTTCAATAAGATAGCTAATTGGTTCGTCCATTGGAAAATCGATAATTTCTCCAATTAGATTTCCAATTAGATTCCAATTGGATATCCTATTGGATTTCTTTTGGAAAAACCTAAATGAAAGTCCGGTAAAAAATCTAAACAGATTTCCAGTTGGAAATCCAGTAAGATTTTTACTTGGTAACCCAATTGGATTTTTTGGGACATCTAAATGAAGGTATTGTTAAGAATCTAAATGGATTTTCAAGTTGGAATTCCAATTAGACTACCATACTGAAAAAATACAATTGGATTTTCAGTTGGAATTCAATTGGATAAATGGTCAATTTTTCAATTGGGTCCAATTGGAAATCCGAATTTCCTGTAGAGTAACCTATCTCTTAGTTTTTCAATCAAATGTTCATTTAAGGTTCTTCAAAAGAAATCCAATTGGATTTCCAATTGGAAATTTTGTTGGATTTCTAACTGGAAATCTGGCTGGTTTTCAATTTGACAGCTGACATCTTTCTTCAATTGAATTTTGGAATTGGATTCCAACTAGATATTCAGTTGGATTTCCAGTTGAATTCCAACTAGATATTCAGTTGGATTTTCAATTGAATTCCAACTAGATATTCAGTTGGATTTCCAAGTGGGTTAGTCAACTGGCTCGCCCAATTATAAAATCAATCATTTCTCCAATAGATTTCCAATAGGATTTTAATTGGATATCCAATTGGATTTCTTTCAGGGAAACCTAAAAGAAAGTCAAATAAAAAATCTAAATGGAATTCTAGATGGAAAAACAATGAAATTTCATTTTGTAATACAATCGTGTCTCTTTTGGGGAAGCCTAAATGAAGCTCTAGTTGAAAATCAGAATGGATTTCCAACTAGAAATAAAATTGGATTTCCAATTGAAATACCCTACTGAAAGAATCCAATTGTATATCCAGATAGAATCAAATCGAATAAATGGTCATTTTTTCAATTGGGCGATCCAATTTAATAGTCCGATTAGAAATCCAACTGGATGTTCTGTAAATCCAATTGGATTTCAAATTAGTAATCTTGTTGGATTTCCAACTATAAATCCATTTGTATTTTCAACTGGAATTCATTTGGGTTTTACTAAAAGAAATCGAATTGGATTTTGTACTGGAAATTTTGCAGGATTTCCAATTGAGAAACTGACCATTTCTTCAATTGGATTTCCAATTGGATTCCAACTAGATATTCAGTTGGATTTCCAATTGGATTCCAACTAGATATTCAGTTGGATTTCCAATTGGACTCTAACTACATATTCAGTTGGATTTCCAATTGGATTCCAACTACATAATAAGTTGGATTTCCAATTGGATTCCAACTAGAAATTCAGTTGGATTTCCAAGTGCACCATTTGACTGGCTCGCCCAATTGAAAAATCGATCATTCATCCAATTAGATTTCCAATTGGATATACAGTTGAATTTTTCTAGTAGGGAAGGTTGAAAAAAGCAGTAAGGAGCGTTGCGCTAATCGAATTAAAGGATAAAGAAATAGTACTATAACTGACCTGGTGTAACGCCCTCACGGTATCGAGCTTTCGAGCCAAGCCATTCCTGGAACAATGACCTGCTTGCAATCGAAGATCGCCACACTCTTTGTGTTCCAGCGGAGCTTCCGTTTCCATTCCTCTAGGCCATCCGGCTCTACGAAGCCCGTCTCAAACCGATATAACGTAGAAACAACGAAAACCCCATCGCCTCTCATTCCGATTATTTTTTTTTCCACGATTTATTTCCCTGATATCAAGTCCACCTAAAAAATAAGCATCTCGTTTAAGTTAAACAGAGACGCGGGAAAAGTTGGGAAAAATTTCGAGGTTTTCGGTTTGAAGGATATTGGATCCAACAGAATTTTTCGTGCATTGTTAACATCGTGCATATTATTATTATTTATAGTAAATTTATTATAATTTAATTTTTGAAACCTTAGTTTTTTGCAATGTTCCATAAATTTGGACTATTTGTTTCTTTTTATTAATACAGTCAAATTTTACAAAAATATCAACAACACCGAGTATCTTATTTTTCATAATTTGCGGGAATATGTTTGAATATATCATTCAGATTTTTTGCAACTTTTTCAATGTTTCGTAAATTTTTTAGATACCCGTGAAAAAATAAATAAAATGTATTTTTGTTAAGTATATGAAAATCTATAAATTATGAAAATAAAGATGTTTCAACAATATCACCAATTTGATTTCGAAAATAAGGAATTAAATTAATAATTAAGAATTTAATTAAGAAATAATAAATTTAAAAAAATTGAAAGAATTTTTTTTAAATAAAAAAAAAATTAGATGAAATACGAAAAGTTAAAAAAAAAATTAAAAATTGAATTAAATTAGAGAATTGTTTATTTAAATTAGTTATTGCAAACATTTCGTAAAAAATTGGAAAATTAATGTCGAAAATTTTCAAAATGCAAGAATTTTAATATTGTAAAAGTTTACTCATTTTTATAAATATAATTCATAACTTTTAAAGTTTACAAAATTTTAGAAATTTCACCAAATTTGGAATATTTTGCAAACGATAGGACTTTCACAAAATTTTTCAATAATCAATAGTCGGAAAAGTTCCAGAATAATGGAAATTTCAATTGTACTGAAAATTTGGAGCCAAATTGTGTAGTCGACAAAATTTATTGATAAGTATATTAAAATCTATAAATTATGAAAATAAACATGTTTCAACAATTTAACCGATTTGATTTCGAGAATTTTAGTTATTCCAAACATTTTGTAAAAATTTGCAAAATTAATGTCGAAAATTCGCAGATTGCAAGAATTTTAATATTGTAAAAGTTTACTCATTTTTATAAATATAATTCATAATTTTTTAAGTTTACAAAATTTTAGAAATTTCACCAAAATTTGGTATAACTCGCAAACGATAGGACTTTCGCAAAATTTTTAAATAATCAATAGTTGTAAAATTTCTAGATTAATGGAAATTCCAATGGTAGTGAAAATTTGGACCAAAATTGTGTAGTCGACAAAATTTATGAACAAGGATAGTAAAATCTGAAAATTATGAAAATAAAGATATTTCAACAATTTCATTAATTCGATTTCGAGATTTTTAGTTATTCCAAACATTTAGTAAAAATTTGGAAAATTAATGTCGAAAATTTGCAAATTGCAAGAATTTTAATATTGTAAAAATTCACTCATTTTTATGAATATAATTTATTATTTTTAATGTTTACGAAATTTTAGAAATTTCATCGAATTTGGAATATTTTGCAAACGATAGGACTTTCGCGAAATTTTTAAATAATCAATAGTTGGAAAATTTCTAGATTAATGGAAATTTCAATTGTGCGAAAATTTGGAGCAAAATTATATAGTCGACAAAATTTATTGATGAGTATATTGAAATTCACAAATTACAAAAATTAAGATTTTTTGACAATTTCAATAATTTTACTTTGAAAATTTCAGTTATTCCGAACATTCTGTGAAAATCCAAAAAATATAAAAAATTTCTGAAAATGCAAGAATTTTATTATTGTAAAAATTTAGATGACTAAATTTATTGATAAGTATGTGAAAAATTAGAAATTATGAAAACAAAGATGTTTCGACTATTTCCGCAATTTTATTTCGAAAATATTAGTTAATTTGAACATTTCATCAATATTTGAAAAAAGTCGAAAAGTTCGATTTTAATATTGTAAAAATTTACTCTTTCTTATGAATATCATTCATAATCTTCAATGATTAGTGAAATTCTGAAATTTTATCACAATCAGAATATTTTACAAACGACAAGATTTTTACAAAATTTGTAAATTCTTAATAGTTCGATATTGCTCAGAGTTGAAAAACTTTAAAGATTTATGAAAATTTGCAATTAAAAAGAGTCGAAGAAATTTATTGATAAGTATATTATTATTTAGAAATTATGAAAATAAAGATGTTTCCACAATTTTAGGAAATTTATTTCCAAAATTCAAGTTAAGTCTGAACATTCTGTCAAAATTTGAAAAATGTCGAAAATTTGCAAATTGCAAGAATTTCAATATTATAAAAATTTACCAATTTTTATGAATATTACTCATAATTTTCAATGATTACTTAAATTCAGATATTTCGTCACATTTCACTTTCACAAAGTGCATAAATTTCATCAATAGTCCGGAAACGATCGGAGTTGGAAAATTTTAAGATTTATGCAATTTTCAAGCGTTCTGAAAATTTGAAACAAAAACTGATCGACAAAATTGATTGAAAAGTTTACTGAAATTTAGAAATTATATGAAAATAAAAATAATTCGTCAATTTCGCCAGATTTTGAAAATTTCAGTTACTTCGAACATTTTATCAAAATTTAAGAAATGTCGTAAATTTTGGAGATTGCTAGAATTTCAATATAGTAAAAATTTACTTATTTTTATGAATACAATTCATAATCTTCAATGATTACTAAAATTCGGAAATTTCGTTACAAGTATATAACACTTTGCAAATGATATGAGTTTCGCAAAATTCATAAATAAATAATCGACTAAATTTATATATAAGTATATTAAAATTTACAACTTCTGAAAATAAAGATGTTTCAACAATTTAAGCAATTTTACTTCGAAAATATCAGTTATTCTGAATATTTCTTCAAAATTTGAAAAATGTCGAAAATTTCAGAGATTGCAAGAGTTTCAATATTGTAAAAATTAACTCATTTTTATGAATATTTTTCACAATCTTGAATGATAACTAAAATTTGTATTTTTCGTCACATTTAGAACATTTTGCAAATGATAGGACTTTCGCGAAATTGATTAATAATAATTTCTTCAAAAATGCCCCGATTTGGAAAAGTGTAAGATTTTAACTTAATATTATTAATAATATTATTTAAACATACATAATATTTAAAATTTAGAAAATATGGAAATAATGATGTTTCGACAATTTTAGTAATTTTACTTTGAAAAGTTCAGTTATTTCGAATATTCTGTCAAAATTTCCAAACTGTTTAAAATTCTAAGATCGCAAGAATTTCATTTTTGTAAAAATTTACTCATTTCTATGAATATTATTCACAATTTTTATCGGTAACTCAAATTCTGAAATTTCGTCACATTTATAAAATTTTACGTACGATTGGACTTTCGCAAAATTCTAAAATAATTATTTCGAAAATGCTCTAAGTCAGCAAAATGTAATATTTATGAAAATTTTAAACGTTCTGAAAATTTAAAAAAAAACAAATATTCGACAAAATTTATCGACATAAATATATTTTAAATTTAGAAATTAATAAAATAATGATGTTTTAACAATTTTAGTAATTCTACTTTGAAAATTTCAGTTATTCCAAATATTCCGTCAAAATTCAAAAAATGTCGAAAATTTAGACTTGTTGACTGTTTTTAAAAAGGACCTCAAAATCAAAACTTTTAATTCTCTTGAATTCGTGAATCTAACTAAACTTGTCCTGTAGAGCGCAAAAAAAGTTTTTATTAATGCAATTATGAAATTGTAATTACCAATTACCATTCTTAATTAACAGAAAATTTACTTATTACACTATCAAACTTGTAATTACGTTGCAATGTTATCAGAACTAATTTATTAAGCTACTATACATATACCAACAAAATGACCTGAAAATCCTCACATCAGTTGTTTAAACATTGCCATCACTGCTAAATTTCATTTTCTCGCAGCTAAATTTAGTAGGGATGGGAAATATCGATCTCTATCTCTCTCGCTAAACGGTCGCTTTCGTGAGTTAGAAAGAGACACGATCGATATTTCCCATCCCTAAAATTTAGAACTAGAATTAAAATTAGATTTATGATTATTTGATAACATTTATTATTATAAATAAGAAGAAAGAATATAAATTAAAATTGTAAGAAATTTTTTAAATCAATTAAACATTTATTTCTCCAGAACAACAAAAAACCATATTAGGGTCAAAATTCCTGAAAAAACCACAAAAAATGACTAATTTCTTTTTTCATCGGAATGTTGAAAAAATGGTAGTTCAGTATCATCATAATAACTCAACAGAAGGAAAAAAAATTTTTTTTTAAACAGGTTATTGTCAAATGAAGTTTTTAGTGACTTTTTTAACAAATTCATTTTCCTTGTAAACAAATCAACCTGTTTGATTCAAATTTTGAAATCGACAAGAAAATAGAATGGAGTTTACGAAAGTGCTAGAAAATTAATGGAAAAACTTTTTTTACAAATTGTTTATAAAAAAATGATTTTTGACCACTTGGAAACTTTAAGAAATATAAAAACTAACGGTTTTTGAATACTCCTAAAATTAAAAAATTTTATACTTGAAAATGTACAGAATTTTGACAACTTAGAGTATTTTGAAAATTACGATACTTTTCCAAAATCCCTATAAAGTTTTCAATTTTGACATTTTTAACATTAGAAAAAGTTTGAAAAATTTTCGCGAATTCGAAAACTTTTAAAGTTTCTAGATATTTTCAATTTTCAATTTGAAGTAGATTGAGTATGACAGTAATTTTCAACGATTTTGAAATTTTTCCGAAAATAATAAAATTTATGAAAATCTAATATCTGTGGAAATTTTTGGATTTCTAAAGCTGTTAAAGTCGATTTTTCTCAATTTAAAATTTCTGATAAATTCATAATTTTTTTCAATTTTTAATAAATAATTTATTTCTAATTTTGATTTTTTAAATTTTAACTGCGATGTGAATTTAAATTTCAGAATAAAAACTTTGTGAAATGTTGAAAAAATGAAACTTTCGAAAAACAATAAACTTTCAATTTTTTGATTTTAAAATTTTTCATGAATTTTCAATTTTTTTTTGATAATCAACTGTTAGTTTTTATGTTTAAATTTTTATTTCATATTTCAATTAAAAATATCAAAATAAATAGAAGTTTTATTGACTTTTCAAACAAATTCATTTTCCTCATAAACAAATCAACCGATTTGATTTAAATTTTGAAATCGACAAAAAAATAGAATGAAGTTTACGAAAGTGCTAGAAAATTAATGGAAAAACTTTTTTTACAAATTGTTTATAAACAAATGATTTTTGACAACTTGGAAACTTTAAGAAATGTTAGAGATAATGGAATTTTAAGAAATTTAAATACTTACGGTTTTTGTATTTCCAAAATTTTTAAATTTTATTCTCGAAAATGTTCAAAATTTTGACAACTTAGAGTATTTTGAAAATTATGATACTTTTTCAAAATCTCTATAAAGTTTTCAATTTTTTGAAACTTGAATTATATAAAAGTAGACAATTTTGAAATTTTTAACATTCGAAAAAGTTTGAAAATTTTCGCGAATTAAAAAACTTTCAAATTTTTCGAAAATAATAAAATTTATTAAAATCTAAAATCTGTGAAAATTTTCGGATTTCTAAAGCTGTTAAATTCGATTTTTCTCAATAAAAAGTTTCTGATAAATTCATAATTTTTTTCCATTTTTATTGAATAATTTATTTACAATTTTGATTTTTTAAATTTTAAATGCAATGTGAATTTAGATTTCAGAGTAAAAACTTTGTAAGTTGTTGAAAAAATGAAATTTTTGACAAACAATAAACTTTAAATTTTTCGATTTTAAAACTTTTAAATTTGATTTTTGAATTTAGAATTTTTCATGAATTCTCAATTTTTTTTTTTATGATAATCAACTGTTGATTTTCATTTTTAAAATTTTTATTTCATATTTCAATTCAAAATATCAAAATTAAATGAAGTTTTTAGTGACTTTTCAAACAAATTCATTTTCCTTATAAACAAATCAACCGATTTGATTCAAATTTCGAAATCGACAACAAAATAGACTTAAGTTTCCGAAAATGGTAGAAAATTAATGGAAAAACTTTTTTTACAGATTGTTTATAAATAAGTTATTTTTGACAACTTGGAAACTTTAAGAAATGTTGGAGGTAATGAAATTTTAAGAAATTAAAAAATGTTATACTCGAAAATGTTCAGAATTTTGACAACTTGGAGTATTTTGAAAATTATGATACTTTTCCAAAATCCCTATAAAGTTTTCAATTTTTCGAAACTTGAATTATGAAAAAGTAGAAAATTTTGACATTTTTAACATTCTAAAAAGTTTCAAAAATTTTCGCAAATTGAAAAACTTTTAAATTTCCAGACATTTTCAGTTTTTAATCTGAAATAGATTATTTCAGTAATTTTCAAAGATTCTGAAATTTTTCGAAAATAATAAAATTTATGGAAATCTAAAATCTGTGGAAATTTTTGGATTTCTTAAGCTGTTAAATTCGATTTTGGTCAATTAAAAATTCCTGATAAACTCATAATTTTTTTCAATTTCTAATGAATAATTTACTTCCAATTTTGATTTTTTAAATTTTACTGCAATTTGAATTAAAATTTCAGAATAAAAACTTTGTAAATTGTTGAAAAATTGAAATTATCGAAAAACTATAAACTTTAAATTGATTGATTTTAAAACTTTTAATTTTGAATTTTTCATGGATTTTCAAAAATCAAAATTAACAGTTTATTATCAATTATTGATAATAAACTGTTAATTTTGATTTTTGCAATTTTTATTTCATATTTCGAACCAAAATATCAAAATAAAATGAAGTTTTTGGTGAAATGAAGTTTTTAGTGACTTTTCAAACAAATTCATTTTCCTCATAAACAAATGAACCGATTTTTATAGTTAATTATAATTTTACGAAAATTATACGAAAAAGTTTACGAAAGTGCTAGAAAATCAATAGAAAAACTTATTTTCCAAATTGTTTATAAACAAAGGATTGTGTAATAACTTTCGCAAATCTCGTTGATCGTTCGCAAAGGTAAACTATCAACTATGGTAAACTTGATAAATCAATAAAATTAACGCGATTCAAGAAGTTGGAAACACTAATGAACCGGCCGAAAACTATTGATCAGCCTGTAAATTCATGCCCTACACTCGAAAACTCTATGTTTCATCCCAACTTTTCCTCTACCGCGAAAGTAAAACATCGCAATTTCCTCTTCAAGTGCTGGAAATATCGATTCAAATACGCGGTCCATTTCCGACTCGAGAGTTTCATTAGCCAAAGTAATCTAAGGCACTGGCAACAATTATCGAACGAAAAATTAGCCCCCAAAGGATGATCGCGATATCACGAGAAAATCGATGGAAATTTTTGCGACGCTATACTTAATTCGCGATATTCGTAAGATATCAGGCGTCATACTTTCTCCTGTTCCCTTTGGAAGTCAGTAATCAACGTGATCGCACTTGGTTCGATTCGAGTTGTCACTTTGCCAGTTGAAGGGAATATTGATGTTGGGGATATTCGCGAACAGCAAGTTTAAGACCGTCATGACAGCGCGCGATGACGAGGGAACTATCACTGAATTTTGTCAGATTGCAAATAAACAGACGAATGCGCTCGAGTTTGGCCGAATGCGCCCGAGCAGCAGTCAGCAGTAGAGATGTCACATGACCGTAAATTTTGTGACGTTATAACCGTTATGACGCGAATTTAAAATAACGGTCACGGCACATCTATATAGATGTATTGAAAATTATCTTTTTTTATGTCAATTTTTTTTCTCAACACCACTGAAGAAAATCATATTACATTATATTTCTGCTGTTTGAATGAATCAATATAAAAATCTTCATTTTTTAATCATTATTTTTAAATATCGACTGCGTTCTTAAACTTGGAAAAGTTCCGCTTTTTAGAACGCATCTTAGACCATATAGTACATGGACCGCTCGTCGCTATCTTGTACGCTGAAAATCGTGATACACACATGAGACAAGTTGTTATGTCCAACCCCTTAGCAGCAATACAATTGTCTGCTGCACACAATTGTATTGCTGTTATAGGGTTGGACATAACAACTTGTCCCATATGTCTGCCACGTTAATTTCCTCCGACACTTATGTGACCTACGCGCGCCTGCGCATAAGCACGATATCGATAATGCAGACCTACCTGCATTATCGATATCCTGCGTGTGCGCAGGCGCGTGCAGGTCACAAAATTGTCGGAGCAAATGTACTCACCCGCGGTCCATGTACTATATGATCTAAGGAACGCATTCATCAAAACCGATTCAAACACAACCTCGTGCTATATGTGATTTTGAGTGATTAAAAAATCAAAGACTAATTTTTATAAGAAACTACCACTATAAAATTTGAGTCTATTAAATATTTTATGATAACTAAATAATTAAATGAATATGTGTGATGATTAAAGACGTGTAATTATTTCCTGCTTCTGGAAAAACGTTTTTTTTTAAATTTTATGTAAAATATTATTATTATGACGATTTTGAAAAAAAAATTATCTAAGGTCCCTGGCAACATCGTTGTTGCCAAACTTTGATGACACTTTGGTGACCGTTTGGCGACGCAGTTTGATGACAAGCGCAAAACCTTCATTATTGTGTTAGAAAAAACCAATTTTCATTTCGTGACATTAGATTTCAGTAAAATTAACTCCTTTGCAACGTTACAGACTGTACTGAAAGAATAAAACATTTTTTTTTTTTTTCAGTTTTTTTATAATGCCGATAACGATCGCTGTAATTTAGAATACGAGCAATCCATAATTTCCTTGTTACCGACTGCTATACCGGCAGAATTACAGATAATAATGCACTACTGAAATCACTGAAATTCACTGAATCGCACTATTTAATATAATGTTTTTATTTGCAAATGATTGCAAATAATGCAGTAAAATGGCACTTATATATTGTACGGATCGTCTGAACTTCGCGAAGTTAACTTTTTGCTACAATGTTTTCATAACATTGTTATGACACGCGAGGGACATCTCAAAGTTAGAGTGAAATTTAAAAACGACGATACCGACGAAGAATGGAACGTCAAGACTCAAGAATAGCCATTAGCTAAAAAGATCTTTTAGATTGGGCGACTGTTGTCAATAAAAATATCTAGAGATCGAAAAAAGGCATGTTCTTTTTATTATTTTTCAGTTTCAAAATTTCTGCATTCTATTTAGGTTACGATTGAAAACCACATTTCATTATTTATTTCATTTTAGAAATTGTTAATCAAACTATTCAGAAATATGAATTTCATGTATAAACATGAAACTGTTTTCATGAAAAAAGAGAAGAGGGGCGGGGGGGGGGGATAAAAAAAAATAGAATAAAATTTGTGGATGCCTCTGACAGACGACCCTTACGTTATACAGTGTGTCCCAAATTTATAGGGGCACCCAGTTTTTTAGTCAAATTTTTAATGTTTTTCAACCAAACAAATCTTAATTTGCACAAGCTAT
>JAPYZL010042301.1:0-12235 GCA_030522825.1 Platygaster orseoliae
TTTACTTTCGTAGATCGATTGGTATACTTTTATAGGCAACGTCAACTTTTGGCATACTTTGGTATACTTTGGGAGACGAAAGTGACGAATTGGTATACTGTTTCTTTCTACTCGGGTTGTTATAAAATTTTTGTTGCAAATCACTTACCACTTCAGGTGAAGTCAGAATCCATGTTTGCATCGGTTGCGACCTGGATTTGACTGGACCAAGAGCTTTTGATGCATCATGCAGAGAAGCAAATGATTTGAAAAATTCAAAAAAAATAATAAAAAACTACGTATAAGTATTTTTTTTGTCGACAATTTATTGTTTTTTTGCATGAAAAACCATTAGAGCAGAAATTTCTCACATTCTCCTACATGTCACTAAAAAAAAGAAGAATCCAATGTTTTTAATTTTCTAATTATAGAACAGAAAACGTTTCGTTGAAACCATCAGTGGAAATGAAAACGTCAATCTCGCACGTCCATTCACCCACTCGCTCATTTTTCGTAATCGGAAACGATTGATCCCGAAGCTACTCCTTAATTTTCATCCGTATTCCAGCTTTACCTTTTTCGATTGGCCTCTTTTTTCACCTCCCTTTGAACGCGACGAAACTTTGAAAATGAAAACTTTTTAGCACGTGTAAAAGGGAATGCGCGATCACGTCACCAGTGCTCGAAAAAGAGAAAAAAGTTAGGAAAAAAGTGTGTTTGATCCGGCAAGTTGGAAAAAGTTACGGGAGTCGTGTTTGCCGATGGAGAAATTTTTCATTTCCGGATTGATCGGGGCCGCTCTAACTGACAAAAAATAACGACTGGCGGTTCAGAATGAACGCTCGAATCGTCTAACTTGAGGCGTTGGAAAAAAAGATTCATCGATCGCGGATGAACATTTTCGGGCTTGTCAGCGACGTCAAGCGAAATGAACAGCGACCGTAAAATAAACCGCTTATCACGCGCCGAGGTCCGGTGGCGCGCCGTGTTCGACACGAAATGGAACCGCATTTACGGTGCGTCGATTGGGGCTTGATGACACGTGGTCAGGGACCACAAAAATGTGCTTAGCTATTTCTTTCGAGAATTTAGTATCGTTAGATAATAATAATAATGGGTCGCTCCATATCAGATTTACCACCCAAATTTTAATTTCAACGAAACTTTGTTCTTGCATTCTTGAGAGTAAAGTAATCGACACGTATTTTTGTATTTTGGAAAAAAATTTGTTATCCATTAGGTTCCAAAAGTTAAAGTATTTTTCGAACTTTTGAAATTTCGACAAAATAGAAAACATGAAGTAATTTCACGATTGACAATTATAAAGTATAATTCACAATATTTTAAGAACTGCAGCAAATTAAAATAAAATTTTGTATATTGTGTTTATCATATTCCATAGAAATATGCATGATAACTCTTTTTTCATACTCAACTATAAGGCTGAAATATTGTAGGTAAATTTTTTCCCGATGTAAAAAAACCCGTCATTTTTCACACATAATACAGTTGAACATACTGGAATTTTTCCAAAATTTACGGAAAAGAATATTTCGCATCTTACATCAGCTTCAAAATTAATGAATCGTGAAGTTTCATTAAATCTTGAGTGACGTTACAACTATATCTTAACTGTGTTTTGCAACATTTTTTTACAGCTAGTACGCAAAAAATATCATAAAAAAACAACATTATTACAAATGAGTAACGAACGAAAACACTCAATAAACTTTTTCATTGAACCTCGTAATTACCAACGCTTGCAATAATTTATAAAGCACAGAAAAGTTGCGAACTGTTCGAACGTGAAAATCGGAAAATCTGTAAATGAGTAATTTTTCCAGTTCGACGATCGAAAAATCGTGATTCAACTAACGTGTGAAAGTAAATTACGAATTTTCGTTTCCGTGAGCATCTTGACGTTTAATCGATCTGTCGACATTATTTCATAACGATATCGCTCATTCGATTTCCCGTTCATAACGTCTATCGGATCTTATATAATATGGATAAATGACGTAGGAGGAAGCTGCAGGTACGAGAAACGCAATAACGTCTTCTCGGCTTTGTCACGTTATCATTTAAGATTTTCGACGAAAGCTAAAAATTGTCAGAAATGTTATTACTCATTACAGAATGTAATTGAAGTTGAGGAACAATTTTTATAGTTTTTTTGTTTTTCTCGGATAGCTTTAGACCATTTTTCTCGATTTGGGATAGTTTTATAATTTAAAGTTATAGTTGTTGTTCTCACGAACTTTTTATATATTTGTATAGAATGCTTCAAAACTGAATATGATATCCTAACTAAAAAATAACTTGTTTTTTACACCTTTTTTTCGATTCAAAATATCAAGAAAAAGCCTCCACAAAAACTACTGATTCGATAACATGAATCTTCATCCGGATTATCTACCACAATATAAACGCCACGCGAATCCGTGAAATTCGAAAAGGAATCAGTGATATTTGATTGATTCAACTTTTGAGAGCGAAGGAACGATGAAGCGGAAGGAGGTCGCCATCAGTTTCCGGCGGCAGATTCGTTAAAGTCGCTCTCGACGCAACGACGCTCTGAGCTCGAATCTCTGGAAAATTAAATCACTTTGGGGGCTGACGGCAACCGCCTTCTATTTGACTTAAACCGACGAGATTATTTACCCCGATTCCAAGTCTTCGGAACTTGAAGGTGAAACGCGTTCCCATAACTTTGCCCGGAAACATTGTGATAGGGGGCGAAAAATCCTCTCGAAAGTTCGAAGGGAAAGTCATTTACGCCCGAGTCTCGTGCACGAGACGACGTTCTTTGATGGAGGAAGAATCGTCAGTCTTCATTGAAAATAGCGCACTGGAAGCGACTACAGACATTTTCTTGATTACCCAAGCTCGTTATTATTACGCAAGCTGTAAGCAGTGGCGCAAGTTCGGGGCTGTCAAAGGATTAGCGAGTCGCAGCTCATCGTGACACTGGTATTGTGAGTTCGTTGATCAATAACAGCGCTCAGAAGTTTAGCAACGAATATCGAATGATTAAGAGTTGGGATAGGTTGATTGAAATGAGATTATCATTAACAGTTAAGCACAGAAAACAAAGGATTTACTGTGTCTGCAAAAAGACGTGCTGTTTCAACACGACTTGACACAACGAATTTTTTGAGCTTATTTTTTGTTGGCTAACAAAGATTTTTTGGAACCAGAGCCCAACCGTTAGGCATAAAATTTTATTGCATAGTGATAGTGCTCGAGTAGCAAAAAAAGTATGTTGACGCAACAAAAAATAAGCTACTGCTGCAAAAAAAATGCAATCCGTCTTTTACTTAGAAATTATAAATGTTTGACTAGGATAGTGTAGAAAATAAAAATTGGAAAAATTGTTTCAATACAGTTAATTATAGAAAAATCTATGAAACTGCTGTAAACAAAAAAAAACTTTGATAAATGAATCACCGAATTTAAGAAAAAAGGATAATAGTAATTTATTGGATGTTTCGAGAAAACGCGTCATTTCACCGAAGGTTTGATCGAGCAAAGTTTCGGTGAGATGACGTGTTTCCTCGAGTCTTCCAATACATACATTATTTTATTTGATGTTTCCGAGCGAGTGACTCAGTCTCGTTTTTTTCTGCGTGCAAAGTAGTTCTTTGCCTTCTTTTTCGAATAACGAGCAGGTATTTTAATCCTGCAGCGTCATTCGAAAAAGAGTGGCAAAGGACTTCTCGGAAATTTCAAATAAAAGTTCATGAAAATACTAGAAAATATTTTGAATCATTCGAACTGTAAAAAAAAGTAATTGAATTCTATGGAAGAACAATTATTTGAAAATTTGAAGAAATATCTACGGTCAATAAAACTTCGAATTCCAGAGCATAAGTGCAAAAATACTCAAATATGAATTTATAATAATCCTAAAAATACATAAAATTACTATAAAAAGATCCGAAAAAAAGAACACTATGGTAATAATGAGAATTTCGCTCAATCATGATGAACAAAAACTAATTATACTTTTGTCAAAGGGAAATGCATGTAATTTGAAATGTAATATGTGAAGTATATCTGTATAAATCTAGAACTGGGTTTCCAGGAATTAATTAAAAATAATAATTATACTTTTGTGTTTTCCAAACTAAAAGTTCCTCAGAATCATTATATCATTTCGTCAGATATTTTGATAGGTCTTCTTTTGAAATGTGTTGCAATTTTTTTGTGAAGTCTTTTTTACTGCAGAATGAATCGTTTGAAAGTGCATAGAACTTGCTGTGAGAGCATGTAAAGCATTTTATGAAAATTAAGAAAGGTTCAAATTTAAAGCGAAAAAGTAAAAATCGTAGACGACTCCTATCGTTTCAAAAAGTATTTCGAAATCTCCAAAATAAATATAAATATATTCAAAATTTATTCGATAGTTCTACTGTTATATTTGAAATTTTCGAAATATTAGCAAAATTTTGTTAACACACAAGTGAATTTTGAAGAAAAAAACACACTAATGAAACAACTTTTTTTTTCATTAAGATCATTCGTTTTCTCCAAAATTGAAGTTCAGAATACAACCCTGTATACATAAGATTCGAAAACTAATTTTCACACTGCAGTTCTGATTTCGAATTTCGAGAAATCTAATGAAAAAGTTTTCAAGAAAATAAATTTTTATATCCAGAGTAAAATTTGATATTTTCAACAAATTGATACACCTAATACTTATTTTACGACAAAAAAATTACAAAGTCTGAAAAAATTTTACTGGCGCTATAAACAATGTAACATAACATTTCCAAACCCAAGCCTCAAAAAGGACCAATATTATATGCATTCATTTTTCGCAATTTATGGCATCGAGGAAAAACAAAACGTAACTTATATATCCTTGTGTGTTTCAGAAAAGAAGACTGCAATCAGGAAAAATGGGAATGAGTTGAAAAGCGGTAATGAAGGCGAAAATGAGCCTGGCCGTGATGGCCGGAGCGTTTTTCCACCTGATCGGTCCATCGCGAGCCGTGATCGGAACAGGTAAACGAGTTACTTTTCAATTACATCGAATAGCTCGCACCGTGTCATGAGCCGGGAAAACGAGTGGCTTATCATTTTCCTTCTTTCTTTACTCCAATCGCGCTATTGTTCCATGACTTTTCAATTAAACTATCGGCTGCTCATAAATCAAGTGGACCAATCGGTGCGATCCATAAAATCGACGCCTTTGGCTGATAAATTGCGCGCTCACTTTCGTGATTATAGCCCCGTGATTGAATTTAAACTCGCGATTCAGCGATTACAGATGCGATGAAATGTTTGAATAATTACTTCGGTACTTTCATTGAGTATTTCTGGTTTTTGTTTCCAAACTTTCAGATATTCTTGAATTATGATGAAGTTTTGGAACGTTTTGAGAGGAAAATCTCAGTTATGCATGTAATTGAACTGAAACAATTGTTCTCTGACACAATATTCTCAGAAATGTAAATGTACAGAAAACTGACATAGTGTTTTCAGTATGAACAAGGGAATTATGTTTGGATTATAAACAATCGGTCAAAAAATGGAAATTCGGTGTAAGCTAATGTCAGTTAAGATTCCAAAAGTTAGTAGTTTGATTATCAGTACAAGAGTCAAGATAATTTTCGGAAATTATGTATGTTGGATGGAACAAGCAGTTTTTGTGGAGAAAATATTGTAATTTATTCAAATGTCGTTGCTGTCAAAAGTGACTATTTTACGGTGTCCAAAATTTGAAGTAGAAAAATTCAAAATTAGTCATACAATGGTTAATCAACCTTTCTCAGGGCTTGAAGAAATATATTTTTTATTTTTTCTGAAATGTCGATCCAGGGATTTTTTTTCCAACAATCTGTCAGTAACCTTTAATTAAATACAAATTTTTTTTACAACTTCGACTAATAATAAGTCCGATAACTGATTATATAGCTTGGAAATTTTTTCTGAAAGTCAATTTTATTCGAAATGAGCAATTTGCTTGAAGAAATTCAATTTATTTAACAATATTCAAACCCATACGCAGTAAAACATGATATTAGAGATAATATGGTTGTATTAAGAAAAGAAAAAAATGAGAACGATCAACTTTACTCATGAACGTAAAAATATATTTTTTATTTTTTCTAAATTTACGTATTCAAAATGTTATGAAGTAGAAATAATTGGGAAAAATGAGGTATTATAATCATTTACATCTTTGAGAAAAAACAAGTTTATAATTTATCAGAAGAGTTAGAAATATTTTTGCAAAAACTTCCTGTAGCACAAAATAAGCAATTTGTGAAAAAAAATTTTTTTCGAATGATTATTGTTAACAAAAAAAATTCATTACCAATTTTCGAATCTCTAGAGTAGTACAACCCGAAATTAGTCAGGCATAAACCAATGCAGAATGTTTGAAGTTTCAGGGTGATCGATAATCCTCAGGAATATGAAAAATGTACTTTCTTATTCATGCTTCCTATGAATATACAGAATATTTTTAGTATTCACTACGAACTATCAATTTTAAATTCAAAACTTAGAAGACACTGTAAAATGTAAGTTAAAACTTTGAGAATTAGTAAGTTTGAGAATTCAGACAAACATTGGAGAATTCATTAAACAACTATTTAATAATTGTAACAGGCAATTTATAAAAGATAGAAAATAGTGATTTACTCGATGAATTCTAGTTTACTATTATAAGTATCTGAAAATGTTCAAACTTTTAAGTGGTCGTACATGGAATGAATCAACATTTAACAACGTCCAGACATCTAAGTAGTAAAACATGAATTCGGTCAGACAAATGCCTGATAATATAGGAAGGAGAAAACATTAAACCAATGGACCTCCTTCCAAGTCCAAAAAAAGTTGTATGTTTTCATTCGTGTTTCCAACATAGGATTAGAGATGCGAAATATTTGCAACAATATTTTTAATTTTTTTGTTTTGTTATTCATTCGTTATAAATATTGTCGTAGAAATTATTACGTATTTGTAATTTACTTAAAATAACTGGAAAATTTTGATTAATATTTCTTCCAAAATATTTACGAAACTTATAATTATAATTATATGGAATATAAAATTAGAGTATCATTTTAATTGATCCCTGGATTATTTCGCAAAATGCACAAATTGCATAAATTATTTATTTTCCTGTAACAGGGTTTCTGAAAAATTTTCAACTTACATCCCAGAGTATTTAAAAACTTATATTTTTATATTTCAAAAAATTAAAAGTACTATAATTTGCCGAAATATAAATCTGCAGTTTTATGTTTGAGGAAGCCTAATTCTAGTTTTTAAAACTTTGCATCACGCAACTCAGATATATTTTTTTTAAATCAAAAATATTTGTAGATCTCAAGTCCGTGAAGAATTTTTCTGTAATCTGTATTTTCAGAATTTAAAATCTCAGAATCTTTAATTGTAGAATAAAGAATCCAAGTTTTGTTTTATTTATGTATAAATGAAAATGCGAAATTGTGCATACGATAACGCATCATTGTTAAATTTTTAGTTTTTGAGTTCTTCATTCCAGAAATTTGAATTCTACAAAGACAATTTTTATCCTTCAGATAACTAGAATAGCGAATCCAATGATGGAAAGTAATAAAATTTGGTATACGAGTATATGAAATTCTAATAACATAGATTTTAAGAGAAAAATATAGGGTTTCAGTTGATTAAAAACTGGAATTCAAAATTGATACGATATACGATATGTTTCTATAATTTTATTCTCGGCTGTAGAACTGAAGTTTCTAAATCCATCAGCTAGTTTTCTGCAACCGTTAGGTTTCGAACATGAATTAATAAAATTATCGGTATAACATAAAATTGAATTAAATTAGCAATTTGTGATCATATTTTTATATATTCCAGACTCGTAAATCACTGAAAATAGAATATTAAAAGACTGAATTTTAAAACAAAAAATTTGTTAATTCTCAATTACGAAGTATAGCGTTTGAGGAAAATAAATTTTGAAAATAAAACATCTACAGATTTGAACCCATCATAAAATTATCAAATCAAAAAGTATGTAACACGTTTAAAACAAAAATATTCTCTTCAAGTTCTCATTCAATGCTCCAAAAATTAAAAAAGAGAAATTTTGCGAATATTTTGTTATGAGATAATTAAAATACAAGAAAAGATATATATCTCGCTAATTGATGACAAGACTTTAGCAGTCTATTTATTTAATATTTATTTTTTTCGAACTTTGTATTACATTACCCACATTATATATATACATTTAACAGTAAGTATTAAAAAAATAATGAAGAAGAATCTGTTCACTTTTTCGTTGACACATATTTTTCCATGTATAATTTTCCCGTAAATAATGTTTTAAAAGTGAAACGTATTAATAGTATAAATTTTAAAAAACAGATTTGTCTAACAATAAGAAGATAACAATAAAAACTTATTATTAAAAAAAAATATATCTATATTAAACAATCTTAAAAGAAACTTGAAGATATATCTATCTATCAGTTTCAGATAACGAAATTTCATTGATTTTTCTAAAATTAACAACTAGATCTTTAGCGATGTGCATATTATAGATTTATTCCCAAAAATAGTATCTGAAGTTTAGAAAATGATGCCAAACAATCTTCCATTCACTTATAAGTCAGCAGATACCTAATTTTTTTTTCTAAGAGCTATAAATAGCAATATGAAAATTCCACAAAATGCAGCGATTACAAAAATTGAATTCCTTTTGTCGATTTATGTGCCTAAAGAATTACTTCGAAACCAGATCAATGACGTTCTAGTAGTGAAACCCGAATTCCGCCTAATTCTGAGACTTAGCAAACACGTATTGGGTTATATTGAAAGCACTTAACCGCAAGGAACAGTTTACTTGTAAGCACTCGTGCATAACTGCGTGTGTCGCGGACTGATAAGAAGCGTCTCGTTGAAGTACGTACGAATCGAGGAGTTTATTTCCCGAGCCATATTAGAGAGCGTCTCCTCGAACTCCGCGCTCTCCACATAATGCTCGTGCTTTTTTCTGCATTTTCGCTAGCTAGTGCATTCCTTTTCCGAGCATTTCCATTCTTTAGTGAAACGGAAAAACTGTGTCGAGTCTGTTTACACTGAAACTGCAAGAAAAAAAATAGACACATTAGTTCTTTTTTTATTGCTAGAATTTCGCAATGTTGTACGATTCTTATTTATGCCAAACATGTGCAGAAGTTAACAATACTTTGTACAATAATGCCAGAATTAAGAGTTAAATTGTTTTTTTTTTTTCATGAAATATTTAGAGAAAAAATGTGGAGAAAACATTCTTGAGGCTGCTTTTTTATAAATTTTTATTTTATATTTGTGTTTGATGTCGAGTTAATATAAAGAAACTGTTATTTAAACTCGATAAACTTTTTTTTATAGGTTCCAAGCCGTATCCAGGTTTGGAGAATTTACCACGATCTTTGTGGCATGAGCTGAGCTCCCCATTCACAGAGGTACGATAATTTTTATTCTAGTAGATGCTAACATTTTATAGAAAACACTTCTGATTAAGTGTAAATATTTAAAAACTGACATGAATATTTTACTATAAACAAACGCTTTTAATTGTGAAGGTTTGAAACAGTTTTTTGACTTATGAAAGATTTTTTTTCTGCGATAATAAAAAAATTTTCACAGATCGTTAGATTATTTTGATTAACATAGTTTTCAGAATAGTTCGAATTATCGTGAAACTGTAAGTAGATACGGTTAGAAAAATATGTATTAGTGAATATTTTAAAAATTTGTTGTTAAAAATTATTGAATTTTCTGAATTTTTTCCTGTACAAAACTAAAAAAAGGGCAAATTTTATATTTCGTGAATCATATTATCAGTTAATGTAAACTTAGGTTACAATAAAAACGAATAACAGTTCACACATGTCACAAAATGTACTTATGAGAAAATTTTTAACTCATATAACCTACAATCACTGAATTATTACCAATTTAATTCAATAGAACAGCAGATAAGTTAAAAGGCTGAATGTAAAAGTCGGAAAAGAGAAAGAGGATAGATGCGAAACTCCTTGTTTTCTGTCTCTACTCGTCCGACTTTTACATTCAGCCTTTCAGTTAACACTCACTAATATCACAAGACTTACTAGTTAAAAAATTCCAAATATTAATCAAACAATATATTATTTAGAAATTTTGTAATGTTTTATTGAGAAATTCAAGAAAAATACGAGTCATTTTGATCGATCAATTTACATTTATTTATGTAAATTTCGATTAGACAACAGGACCACAAAACCCAATCCACCAAAAATTCTAAAATTTTCATTTAAAAAATCATATGATTTAAATATATTTCTTAATCAGAACTACAAATGAATTATTAAACAATTATATATATATATTACAAGACATTGCAATCAGGATATTTTTCTGTAAGAAAATTACTAACCATTTTCAAATGTTTCACGTTTTTTAATCAAGAATGACGGATTGTCAAATTTTGCAATTTATATTATTTTATTTTTATAAGACTACAGAATAGTATAAAATAACAATTTTCACAAAACCTCCTGCTTAGAAAATTTCGAATTTCACGAAAAAAAAATTACCAAATTTTACCAAGTTTTCGTCGATAATATAATTTATAATAAAAAAACTAACATATTTCTAGATTGCATCATTAATCTAAAGTTTAATAAGAGTAAAGATGAGTATAAAATCATAAATTTCAAGGTTATTTCGAGAAAATAACAAGGTTTGATCAAAAAACGTGCTGAATATTTATTAAATTACTCAGTTTGAAATGAAGATTATTAAAAATTCAAATGTCACAAACCTTATGATGAAGTGCCAAGTAAGAAGTATCTATTTTTATATTTCATAAAACCAATAAAACCAGGAAAATAATAGATATTTTAACTTTTCGATTCATATGCATTCTCAAGAAATTTGAAAGGACTTCAGACTCACATAAAATTATTTATACTGCAAAACACAATACCAAGAAAAAGTCAAATAATAAAAAAAAACATTGTTGATAATTCTCTGACTTATATTTTTGTGATATATATTCATAAACAATTTTTTGCAAAAACTACGCCTAAGTTTTCATTTTTTTGAAAATTACTACCTGCTTTATCTTCTCTATTACTTCATTTTCTGTAATATACCTATTCAATTGTTTAAATTTGAGTTTTGCAATTTTTCGTTTCTAAATTTCATGTATCCAAATTTTAAGACGAAAAAATTGTTTTTCATATTCTCTATGGAAATAGATGAGAAGTAGATTTCAAGGTATTTTCAATTCATTTAAAATATATATATATATATATATATATATATATATATATATATATATATACGTGTATATATATATATATATATAATTATCCTGTATGAACTTTTGATCGGCGGATCAAAATCCATTGGTAAAAATTAATCTCGTTTTCAAACTCGAGACACCTTTTTTTTATAAAGCTGCATATGTTAAACTGCAGGTTCAAAAAACAAACGTTCTTCATAATATCATTCCATCAAACTCAATAGCGCAATCTTTCACTTCATAATGAGAGCAGAAAATGACTTTTTCCCGGGCAAAAACTTCCCGACGAAATTCAAGGATGAATTTCAGTTTTTCCAGTTATAACTATCTTCTCAGCAATCGAGAACTTTGTGTTTACATTCGAAATTGGGGTTCTAAAAGTTCGTTCTCAAGTATGATTAATTAACCTACTGACCTCATCGTTTTTTCTGGAAATTTTTATTATTCGCAGTTCCACTTGATGGAATAAAGGTACTTTTCGCAAAACTCTCCGCAAAATACAGCATTTCGTATTCAGAGAGCCTCCGCAAAGTAGCCTTTTGACGTATGGTACTTTTTTTCTGGCCTAGGCCGGAAAAATAAACAGCTGTGTAGGACCGTTTTGTTGTGCAAGTACCCGATTTTTGCTTCCTCCTGTTTTTTGGGAGCAAAAAACATGAAAAAATAAGAAAAATTTTTTTTTTAATTCATTTCTTTCGAAGAAATATTTTTTCCAAAAATTTTTTTCCAAAACAATTTTTTTTTTCGAAAAATTGTTTTTTTCAAAAAACTTTTTTTAAAAAAAAATTGTGTTTTTCTTTGAAAAATTTTTTTTTTTTAATTTTTTTTCTGAAAAAACTTTTTTTTTGTTTAATTAAAAAAAATATTGATTTTTTAAGTATAGTAAATACTTAAAATACTGTATGTACAGTATGTTGCTTTTTGCAGAGTGTTTTGCAAAAAGTAGAGTGTGCACCTCGGCCATCA
>JAPYZL010042395.1:0-10019 GCA_030522825.1 Platygaster orseoliae
AATAAAGAAGAATTTTTAAACCTTGGCTCCGAGTGATCGTTTATTTATCTGACTTTTTTACAATATGAAAGAACGGAGCATGGATAATTTAACTATTTGGATAATTTCATATAATACTAGATAATTACTGACATAATGAAGCAAATCGATAATGTGACACGCATTAAATCAAATATGTAAATACATAATTATTTACAATATTGAAATTGCAATAACCATGAAAAACATAATTGTTAATACATTCGAGTCAACTCTGCCAAGATAAAAAAAATTTTTTTGTTATATTATAGTCAAATTATTTGTAATGAAATTTAATATTTGTATGTGTCGAATATAAACTATGTTATTTATTTATCCATGATTTTATATTGTAGCAGATGATTTTAAATTTAAATAAATAATTAATAATCTTATGGAACGAATAAGATAATGTGACATGCATGAAATGAATTACGTAAATATATAATAATCTATAATAATAAAATTGCAAAAATCATAAAAAATATGATTATGAATATCATAGTTAACTCTGACGGAATACAAATTTTTTTTTTCTATGACAATCAAGTAATTTGTATCAAGATATTATTTTTTCGTGTTTGTTAAATAATCTGTGTAATCTCTTTAGAGATAGTTTTATATTTTGATTGATGATTTCATGTTCTATAAGATAAATCAATATTTTAATATATAAGTATTAAAGTAAAAGAAGAATAAGTTAACCTAAAATGCATTACATAATATATATAATTTTTACAATAAATTCATAATAGTAAAATTGCAATAATCACAACAAATAGAATTATTATCACAATCGAGTTAGCGTGTTCCTTAAATGTCTTTTTTCTTATTCATCATATCATCTGTATAATTTATTTATCGATATTATACTCAAACAAATATAATAAAATCAGTTTATGAATAATATAATGTGTAATGCAGTAACCTAAATATACAATTATATGATCTTATAAAATCTATAATATAATTACAAAAATAATTGTACATTCTAATTTGTCATATACGAAAATGTATGAATAAGTTTTTCGAACGAATTTTTTCAAAAACTTTTCTAATGATTCTCAAAATTTAATAGTCTTTGAAAAACACTAGATATTATTATTCGAGTTGATGGCGATTTGATTTTGCCGTTTCTTTTCAATTTTCTAACTATTTGATTTATGGATCAATCATGAAATGATACAAGTTTGCATTCATAATGAAAACCTATTTAATGATTGGAAAATGGTAGACATAGCAAGTCGAGTTGAGTTTTAATAAATTTTTATTTCATTCCATTTTGATTGAATTGAATCAATGTAAAAATACTTTTATATCAACTCAATAATTTTTTTTTATGTAAAAATTTCTATTTCAAGCAATAATATTATATCAAAATACCTTTTTTTTTGTTCTATACGTTTTTTGGAAGAATTTTTACTTGAATATTATCTACTGAAATCTTATTCTCCAAGATATATAAATTTTCTATACATCGGTAATTAGGTTGATAAAAGTTGAATGAAAGTTTTCATTCAATTTTGTTTTATGAAAATTTTTTTTGTTCATCCAACCCATTTCGACTGTAAAAAGATTTTTTAAAAATGTAATTGATATTTCTAAATAAATTAAAGTTTTTTATCTCATGCTTCAAGGCAATTAATCAATGGAGTAATTTTTTATATAAAATCTTAAATAAGAAAAACAGTAATAATTGACAATTATTATTGTTACTCTTACCTGCAATTTTTTATTCTTATTATTTTTTATTATTAATTGTAAATCTTTTTGAAACCTTTTTATAGTGAGCAGCTCCAATTTAGAAAGACAAATTTTTTGAATTATTTCATAGAAATCAATTTTAAGTTCCTGAATTTTCAAACTTTTTAGTTAAAAGCGAAAACAAACAAAACTTAGGTTTTTTTTTCCACTAAAACTTAGTAGAAAAAAATAATTACTAATGTTAGATAATATTTGTTGAATATCGATAATTATTTATTACTCGACTATGAGAGATAAGAGAAACAATTTTTTTTATTAGTAACGATTATATAATTTCTATCGAGTAATTTATTATGTAAAACCCTCAGTGGCAAATTTCAAAATCCCTGAATCTTTTGAATTTCTCAAGTCTTAACATGGCAAAACCGAAGATTGAAAGAAATTTTTAATAACATTTTTTGATTAGTTCAAAAGTTTTTCATGAATATTGAATCATATAAATAATTATTCACGTATGCTAATAATTACTTTTTCACAGGTCAAAAAATACAAGCATGGATTTATCCGTGACCCTGTGGTTCTGTCCCCAAATCACACAGTTCGAGATGTCATCAAGGTAAAAGCTGAGCATGGTTTTTGCGGGGTGCCCATCACAGATAATGGAAAACTGGGTGGAAAGCTTTTGGGAATCGGTGAGTATTCTTTTGTACTAGATTTTGTTTTTCCCAGTTTGTTAAATATGTTTGCTAATCGTGTGCAAATTATTTGAAGCTGTAGTTGAATCAGGATTTTTCAAAAGTGCATGAGAAAAAAACTAGCAAATAAATAAGTTTATCGTAAAATACTATTAGAATTTATTCACTGGGTTTAAAATTTAACAAAACAAGTTATTCTTGGAATTCTTTGTAAATTTTATAGAATTCATTAGGAATTCAAAAAAAAGTGTTTCCAAATAAATATTATTGTCTCATATTTCTCTAGCTATAAAATAATCTTAGTAAAAAGACCACTGACTTCATAAACAATTTTTCCCAAGCACAGAACAAAATCTTATCATGAAAAAAGCTTTATTTTGCAAAAACATTCGAAACATTGATTCCTTTCGATATTTTGAGTTCGAGGTTATCTGTTCTTCGCTGGGGTCTAATTTTAATGGATTGGGAAATAAGAAAAGCGATTCCTTATCAAGTATTGTGAATGAATCGAAAGTCGTACGTGTAAATTGATATCGATGTTGTAATTTAAAATGACATTCGTTATCATTGTGTTACATTGAAGAACACGATGATAAACAATGTCTTCATCTTCTTGTTTTTTTAATGCTCCACGATAATAATCTCACATCACAGATTAACTTTAAACTTGAATATTCTAATTGAGAAATCCTAACATTTCTCAAATTCGTTAAGATTTTCGTCCAAAAAATTGTTCTTAACATCATTTTTCAGTCACTTCAAGGGACATCGATTTTATGGAAGACTCGCCAGACCGACACAATCTTAAATTGGAAGTCGTAATGACCCAATTGAACAACATTATTACGGCGTCTTCTGGAACATCGTTGACTACTGCAAACAAAATTTTGGAGAAATCGAAAAAAGGAAAATTGCCAATAGTGAATGATAAAGGAGAGCTGGTGTCTTTGATGGCAAGGACGGATTTGAAGAAGAATCGAAGCTACCCAAACGCCAGTAAAGACGAAAACAAGCAACTTTTGGTGGGAGCTGCAATGGGGACACGCATGGAAGATCGAAATAGACTGCAACTTTTGGTCCAAGCTGGTGTCGATGTGATAGTACTGGATTCGTCGCAAGGGAACTCCAAGTATCAGATTGACATGATCAGGCATATCAAGTCGAAGTACCCTGATCTTCAGGTGAGGAATCTGTTTATTCAAATTGAAAATTCCATGAATTTTTCGACTGCTCCTAGAAAGAGAATATATATATAAATGAAAAAAATGTAAACCCAGAAATTCAGCATGGTGTCAATTGTGCACAAGTTTTTTAAGCACCGTATTTATTGTGCATATTTTTCAGAAATTTATTACTATAGTTATGGAAATCAAAATTATGGCATGAAGTTTATTGAATTTTCAATTAATATTATAAAACAACTCCTATTTGGCTTTAGTTATAGTTTCTGTTTTAAGAGTTTATATACAAAGTTAAGGCGAAAAAATGAGCTAAATTCGTGATTTTTTTAAAGGGTTTTATGCCAATTTTATTTGAAAAAGCAAAAAACTAATTCTTGGTAGTAGTATCTAGGAAAAAAAACAAGTTGAAGGCTGAAAAAAAAATCTAAAAAAATAAAACAATAGCTACAGTATAAAATCAAGTAAATTTCACAAATGCAACTTAAGATAAGTAAAAAATTAAACATCAATAAGTTCAGATGAACTATGTAAAAAAGAATATCATTTTTAACATTTTATTACATGAAAATGAAAATAATTTAATGTATTTTATTTTGTTACATTTTCCGCATATTCAATTTTTTTGTATTTACCACTAGGTAAAAATGATTGTTCAGTTAAAATTTTGTTTGAGCAAAAAAATCTTTCTGAAGTCAGGATCATTGTTATTCCTAAGTTGATAAAATAAAGAATTCCAAATATCAATTTGTAGAACGTACATGAAAACAGTATGCATTTTTTTGATAATTTTATCACATTTTATTATTTATGAATATTAATTTTATGCATTATTCATAACTATAACTTTTCATATGCCAAATTCATGCCAAATTAAAAAAAAGGTTTGCATCTAGGTCATTCATCATTTTGAGATTTACAATGAAAATTTGAACAACCCTAGCATTTTGCTCCTTATAAAAACCTTATAAAAATTGTGTATAACAATTTTTTAAGGTCGACCTTATAAAATTTCTATAAGAAAAACTTTTTTATAAACTGACCTTATAAAAACTTTATGAAAAAATTTTGTTTATAAAATTTCATTTTTTACAGAAATTCTTATAAAAATATTTTTATAAATTTTTCTCTTATGGAAAATTAATTGAAGAGAATATATTTAAAAAAAAACTTATAATTTATTTAAAAAAATAACTTTTAAAAATAAAAATTTGTCATAAGATTCGAAAACTTTTTTAAAAAATATCAAATTTAATCAAAAATGTACGGGGCTCAAATTTTTTTTTTATAAAAAATTAATAATTTTTTTCAATAAAAAATTAACAGTTTGTTATAAAACTGTCCTCTTTTTTATAAAACTTTTATAAGGTCACTTTAAACTAAAAATTTTTTTTATAAAAATTTTGCTTTTTTTTTGAAAATTAAAATCCCTAGGGCATTTTTTTAATAAAATTTTTATAATGATAAAATTAGGCATTCCAAATATCAATTTAAAGTACTTACATGAAAATAGTACCCATATATTTGATAATTTTATCACATTTTATTATTTATAAATAATAATTTTATGCATTATTGATTACTATAACTTTTCACATGCCAAATTCATGTCAAATTAAAAAAAGCTTTGCATCTAGGTCATTTATCATTTTCAGAATTACAATGAAAATTTGAACAACCCTAGTATTTTGCTCCTTATAAAAACCTTATAACAAATTGTTAACACAAATTTATTAAGGTCGACCTTACAAAAATTTTGTAAGATAAACTTTTTATAAACTGATCTTATAAAAACTTTATAAAATAATATTATTTATAAAATTTCATTTTTTGCAGAAATTCTTCTACAAATTTTTTCATCAATTTTTGTCTCATAGAAAATAATTTGGAGTAAATTGATATTTAAAAAACTTATCATTTATATTTAAAAAATGTACGAAAATAAAAATTTGTCATAATATTGGAAAACTTTTTATAAAAATATCAAATTTGATAAAAAATGTACGAGGCTCACATTTTTTTTTATAACAAATTTACAATTTTTTTTATAACTGTCCTCTTTTTCATGAAACTTTTATAAGGTTACTTAAAAAAAAATTTTTTTTTTATAAAAATTTCATAAAGTCGACTTAGAAAAAAACATAATTCCCATACAAAATTTCTGATTTTCATTAAAATTTTGCTTTTAATTAAAATCCCTAGGGAATTTTTTAAAAAATTTTTCTTATAAAATTTTTATAATGATGAAATTCAGAATTTCGAATATCAATGTGAAGACCTTACATGAAAACAGTAGGCTTATATTTTTGATAATTTTATCGCATTTTATTATTTACGAATAATAATTTTATGCATTATTTATTTCTACAACTTTTCCTATGCCAAATTCATGCCAAATTAAAAAAAAACTTTGTATCTAGGTCATTCATTATTTTTGAGAATTACAAAAACAATTTGAACTACCCTAGCATTTTACTCCTTATAAAAATTTTTCAAGGTCGACCTTATAAAATTTCAATAACAAAAACTTTTTTTATGAACTGACCTTATAAAAACTTTATAAAAAAATTTTGTTTATAAAACTTTTTTTTTTTTGCAGAAATTCTTATAAAAATTTTTTTTATAAATTTTTGTCCTATGGAAAATTAATTGGAGTAAATTCATAATAAAAAAAACTTATAATTTATATTAAAAAAACCTATAAAAATAAAAATTTATCATAAGATTGAAAAATAATAATATAAAAATATCAAATTTGATAAAAAATATACGGGGCTCAAATTAATTTTTATAACAAATTTACAGTTTTTTATAAAACTGTCCTCTTTTTTATAAAAGTAAAAATTCTTATAACATTTTTATGTCACATTATAAAAAAAATTTTTTTATAAAAAACAGAATTCTTTTAAAAAATTTCTGATCATTATAAAAAAATTTTTTTTTTATAAAAATTAAAATCCCTAGGGAATTGGTTGAGTTACGGAAAATATTGATCAGTTTTGTAGATTCCGAAAAACTTTCAGCATTCCATAAAGCTATAGAAACTGCATTATATTTTTAAAATAAAAAAAAAACCAATAACATTTATCATTTATTTTGAAAATTTCAATATAAATCTGCAAATATTAAAAACTAAAAATTAGAAAAAATTTCAAGTGTATCAGAAAGTGCTGAATTATGAAATATTGGCCAGTGTTCTATTATACGTAGATGATTTAATATTTGACATTAAAAAAAATTAATTACACATGAACAGGGCAACCAAAAATATTTATTTAAATAAAGAATATTTTATTGAATATTTTAGCAGTTTTTGGCGGAACAAAAATATTCCGCCATTTTTAGATTTTTCGTAAATATTTTGAGGTTTTTTATTTTAAATCCCAAACATTTTTAACAGTTTTTGACCATAAAAAATATTTAATTCTTAAGCGTGTTTCTCCATTTTCTTTTTCTTTAATTTGCATTCAATTCTAATTTTCATTTAATTTGCATTAAATTATTTTTAAATTAAATTAAAAATTAAAATTAAAAAAACTAAATTAAAACTTTAAAAAAATGCAAATTAAAATTCAAAAAATTAAAATATATAAAAAATGTAATTAATTTGCATTTAATTTTAATTTTTTTTCCGTAATTCAATTTAATTCATTTCATTTTCTTTAATTTATAGTTTGAAAATTATCGAGAAATTATTCGATATATTACATGTTTAGAGATTCATAATCTGTTTACATTTCAAAATAAAATATCAGTTGAAACATTATGCTATTTGAATTATAAGTCGAGGGGAACTTAGCAAAACATGTGGTCATTTTTTGCAACAACTTTGATTAAGAGCCAAAAATGTAAACAAATGTACAATTCTTTATTTCAACACGCCCTTTGGTAGGCTTATGTTTGTAAACAATGTACAAAAAACGTAAAATTTGCTTGCATTTGATCTTAAATATTTCCCTGTTTTTCATGCATCAATAAATAAGTCTTTTGCATTTTATCGTAAATATTTTTAGTTGCCCTGCACATGAATTTTGGGAGGGGCTTCGCCCTCAAACCCCCACTTCCTGTCTAACATGTAATTTAAGAATCCCTCATTATGAATTTCAGATTATAGCAGGCAACGTGGTGACCACCGCACAAGCCCATAACTTGATTCAAGCAGGAGCGGACGGTCTGCGAGTAGGAATGGGCTCGGGTTCGATTTGCATTACACAAGAAGTGATGGCCGTTGGCAGAGCCCAAGCGACCGCGGTTTACAAAGTTGCAGAGTACGCTCGGCAATTTGGTGTTCCGGTGGTCGCCGATGGAGGCGTCCAGTACGTGGGCCACATCATCAAGGCCCTGAGTCTAGGAGCCAGCACCGTCATGATGGGCTCGCTTTTAGCTGGAACGTCGGAGGCTCCTGGGGAATATTTCTTCAGCGATGGCGTTCGTCTTAAGAAATACAGAGGAATGGGTTCCATCGAAGCCATGAGTCGAAAGGACGCGAGTGGATCAGCCATGGACCGGTACTTCCATAACGAGATGGACAAACTGAAAGTGGCTCAGGGCGTGAGTGGCTCGATCGTGGATAAAGGAACGGTCCTCAAGTTTTTGCCTTACCTTCAGTGCGGTCTGAAACATGGTTGCCAGGACATTGGGGCCAGGTCTTTGACACAACTCCGGACCATGACATATTCCGGGGAGTTGAAATTTGAAAAACGAACTCAATCCGCGCAACAAGAAGGGAACGTACATTCCTTGTTTTCGTATGAGAAAAGACTGTATTGATTGTACAGTGTAACATTGATTCCGGTGAGATTGGTCCTCGAAGAAAGGGATTGACACGTTGATGGGTTTATTTTTAAACCGGGGAAAAGGGCTGGTCAGTGTGTTTTTCACGTTTTTGAGGGGACATGGACTTGGTTTTTTTATTGCATTTTGATGAATTTTTATTGTACCTTTTTGACATGATATTTTTCTTTTGATATCCGTTTGTTGTCCAGAGTTATATACATTTACATTTGAAAAATAAAGATTGATCATGATTGAACTGTTGTGGTTGTGTTTTTTGTGGGGTCTCTATAGAGACATGATAGAGACTTATGAGAGGACATTTTTCCCAAAATTTTTTCCAATAATTTTTTTCCCAAATTTTTTTCTCCTAAAATAAAATTTTCCCACGCTTTTTAATTATCACTATGTCTAAATTTCCCAAAAATCATTTTTCTCAAAATTTTTTTTTTCATTTTTTTTTGTTTTTTGCATTTTGAGTTTTTCGAATTGGTTCGAATTGAAATTCGAATTTGACAGTTAACTTCTCTCATATAAACAACTTATTGCGATGTCACTTGTTTTTTTAAAAAAAAGAAAGGACTGCAAGAGACTGAGAAAAAATCAGAGGATATATAACATTGTGTCTAAATATCACGACTTTGTCGAAAATGACGATGTCATTACGTACTTAAAATCGTTGGGACCATATGTATCTATGTGAAATCGTTTTGTAATAAATTATTAATTTTAGGAAAAATTTCGGGACTGAATTGATTGGGAAAAAAATTGGGACTAAATTTTTTGGAAAAAAAACCTTCGGGACTCGTTTGGGAAAAAAAATATTTTTGGGAAAAGTGTACCCTAACCGAGTAGTGTAAATGGTCATTTAATATTCAGCCATTGTTGAGATATTTAATAATTCTAGAATTAAGTTGAGACGGTTAACAATGATTCTAATTGTTTAAATCAATTGGCTTATTTTTGCGATGTTTTTTAAAACAAGAGAATAACAGCGATTTTGGTTTTTCGAAATCACCCTGCTAATACACCCTTTACCTGAAACCCCCGCAAGACAAAGTATAAATTTATCATAACTTTAAACAGCGGGGAAAATAGATATTTATGCTACAAGGGAAGAAAAGAATTCCAAGGAGTGCTAAGTTGTGCACGAGCGAAGCGAGTTAAAAAAATTACCATACTTCGAAAAATCATACGAAGCTTCGTATCTAGATCATCCATAATTTTTAAAATTTCAATGAAAATTTGAAAAATTTGTTGAATTTACGAAAAATTTTATTCAGCTTGGTAGATTTTGAAAAATTTCAAGCATTCCCTAAAACTATATGTATACACTGAGAATGTGTATCGTCATCATAACGATAATATCGTGCTACGAAAGATATAAGCTTGTCATAAGAATCCAGCTGGATCGTGCTATCCACAATATTAGATTGCTACTGCCACGATACGGTCGTCACAGTAACGAAATATTTCCCCTCGCGGTTCCTCGGTCCATGGACAGCCGTGGACTGAAATCTGAGCCTGAGTTTTTAAAGCAAAAACTTACGAGCCAAGACATGTAGAATGAAAATGTTGCATTTTAATGTTGCAATGTAATCTTGTGAAGTTCAAGACGCTGATAAACTATTTTTTTTCGTAGAAATCGAAT
>JAPYZL010042410.1:0-12498 GCA_030522825.1 Platygaster orseoliae
TAATAAGTACTAATGGTGATTATATTGTAAATTGAAAATAAACTTTCATAAAGAAAATAAAAACAATAAAATGTCTATCGATTTCTCTACGAACTTTTCCGACAACCTGATCCGTTCAAAATTACAAAAAAAAAATGGGTTTGAAAGTTGAGGCGGTCAGCGTTTGTTTTTGTCAGATTATACATAGTAGATTTCTACAGAATCTTCTTTACCCAAACACAGCCTGCTCTTAATTCTGAACACAAAAAAGTCCATAACTTTGCGAGTATTCCTTTACAACATTGAAACATTCTTCACAACGTACAACAAACAAACAAAAATTTTATAGTGAAAAAAAAGTTTTTGCAACTCATTTTTTCATCGTGGAATACTCGACTGATAAACATTGTCAAACAATTACTCAACTAGACATTGAACTGCATTCTGTTGTTTTGCTTAATGTTAAACTAAATACATCATTGAGAAAAAATAAATAAAAATCTGAAAACACATGATATTATAATTTTTTTTTTTTTTTTTGATTTTCTCAGTGGATTTGCTTTTTTGTTGGAAAACGTCGAACAAGAGGTACCGATACCACGCGCGCGGTCTTTATTAATGGCTCCCGCAGAGCGTGAATTATTTCCACACGCACAAGGCGCAGGAAGCCCGGCAATTTGTCGGCTGAGCGGGACCTTAATGCAGGGTTCATTACCGTCTAGTTGACTCGGGCGAAGAAGCAGAACCGGCATTCTTTAAACGCCGTTCCCGGTTCCCCCTCGTTCTATACCATTCCATACCTTTCCACGTCGCCCCATTCGATCCCCCTTTCTGCGACAAGAAAACGAGCTCTTACCTGAAACTGAGAAAAAAGACCAACATAAAAAATTATTGTTAGTTACCATGCAGAGGGCTTTTTCACAGATACATCATGCTCTTTCAGTTTAAAATACTTAAAATAGTTATTTTCAAGAAATTAACTATATATTTTTGTCAGATTTGAGCATTTTGAGTCGAATTTTGTCAACAAATTTTGAATATTTCAAAGTCAATATTTCCACATATGAATCTGTCAAAATTGACTGATTCACAGTAAAGTAAAAATATCCCCTCATTGTATCAGTAAATATTTACTATTTGCTTTTGTCGAAATATCGACTAATTCAAAAAGCGCAATTTAAGTAGTCCCCAGTAATATTTTTTTCGCATTGCGAATTAGTCAAATTTCACTTTAAACTAATCAAATTCGACTCCTTTGAACTAAGAAATAAGTCAGGTTAATTTTGGGAGGGGTTTTTACAAAAAAGTATGTTTTCTTCAGGATTTGATAATTTTTAATTTTTAACGATCTGGTTACAAGATTACACTGTAAAAAAATTTTATTGATTTCAAAATTATATTGAATGAATGAACATGTGTATTGAAATTCATTCACCCGTATTTCAATTCAGCAGAAATCATATTGAAATGCACAAAAAGTATATGGGATACTTTATTTTTATAGGGGAAACTAATTGCATAATTTTTGTATTAATTGTTCATTTTTTTTTACTTTCTACTATTTATATACTTGAAAAATATTTAATTTCAATCTCATTTCGATATAGGTTAAAATCCTCTGCTTTGTCAAAGTAGAAAATCAGTCAAAAACTCGTAAAATTATAGATATTTCATTTTTGTTTAGTATAAATCAAAAAATCAGAAATTCTCTTGATCATAGAATTCTATCATTTACCAGTACAATTTATTTGCCCTGCAATCGAAATTCGATTCAAATAGAATGTTTGATACCGGTCGAATAATAATTATTGGAGAAATTTCCTGACTATGAGCTCAGCTGTTAATGACATTTTTCAAATTGATGCGTACCTAATTAACTGCGCAAAGTGATCGAAATTCAGTCACGGGCAAAGGGCGCGCTGATAATGAGTTTTTTGTTGCAATCGAAAGTTTATCCGGTAATTGCTTCGCGAGATACTTTGTTACGGAAGTCGAGAGAAACGTACCGAAAGTTTCTCAATCTCTTTGTAGATACAGCTATTTGAACAGAACTCTGTAATCGATTCATGTCATTGTCGTGAGAAAAAAAAAACTATAACCCAAGTTTTTCCTACAATACTTAATTGACAATAATTTGATTATTATTGTGCAATATTTTTAAACTTTAGTATTTAAGAATCAACGGTAATAACCTTAATTTTCAGGCACCGCAAAAACATGGATTTTCTTAAAAATTGCACTTTTATGAAATTATCGAAACTTTAAAAAATTTGCAGGATTTATCGACATTTTCTCGAATTCTATGATTTAATTGAAATTTTCAGAATCAGTGACAATCATCGTATAATGAAATGTTTGCAAAATTTTTATAAATTCTGTAAATAATGGAGAACCTTCGAATTTCAATATACTACAGAAACTCCAAATTCTCAAAATTGCTAAAAGTCGATGAATATTATATTATACGGAATTCGTTGATAATTAAAAAAAACTAGATTAATATCTATAAAAATTATGACAATCATAGAAAATGAAAGAATGTTTAAATTTCCCTAATGGTCGTAAATTCTAGAAAATTCAAAAATTTGTAACATTTAACACAGTTTTGACAGTTTTTGTAGATTGTGGGAAACTTAGGAATTTCAAAAAAAATTCTAAATTAGTCTTTTATTCTTAAAGTTATGAAAATCATTTTTTTTAAAGAAAAAAATTTGAATTGTTTTTATTCTTCTTTGTGTTTAAAATTAGACTACTACTCCAAATAGTTTTTTTTCGCGATTCAATGATAAAATTTTGTCTCGAAAGGTCAATCTTATTTTAAGATGTAAGAAAATGAGGGCACGACTTGAAATTTAATTACTATTCCAAATTAAGGTTTTTTCAAATTTATTTTTAAGCGAGTCTTTAATCAAAAAGATAAGTCTTGAATCAAAAATAATTTCTTTAAATAATGATAAAACTTTTTAATTTAAGATTTGCCCGCTTAAAAGTAATAATACACATAGACTAAGTTCAAAGTAAAACTTCGATTTTACTATAATTGAAAATAAAATAAAATTTCAGTATGTGCTGCACTAGACGTATAGTAAAAATGAACTGAAAAATTCCTTTTGTTCGTCCGCTCATTACTCCCAGACAAAAAAACCCACGCAGTAATATATCGTCGAGCCAAAAAATGGGAAAATTCAGTCTACGTTTTCCTCCCCCATTTTCTTTTTTGTTATTTTCCCGCGGCTTTATCAGGCTTCGCCGCGTTCGGTTTCGGCGAGATCGAGATAATAGAAAATAGTTTCGCTGCCCCTGGCATTAACGTTTTAGGACATAAAAAAGGGCATTTTTTGCGTCTCGCTGGTCGCACTCGCGGCGAAATTCATCGCGATTCATCGCTCTTTAGGCGCTTTGTGCGTGTACATACTTTGAGATTTTTCCCATTTTTAACGTGCTCGCGTTGTTACGTGTGTCGGGAGGGCGCAGCGGTTTGATTATAATGGAGATGACTTTTGCCTCGTTACGAGTCGTCGCGTTGCTTCAAGGCAGCCATTGTCCCCGAGTTTTTCCATTCACGGGACAGGGAATATCGTTCTTTTTCCGTCAGGAAAATATCAGAGTTAATTGGCTGGCGGGAATTCCTGTATTGAGGGACGATCGCGCACGAGAAAATGGCAGAACTCGTGGGCTTTGTCTATGCGAATCGATTCAGGAGGGAAATTGATTTGGAAAAATGTACGTTTCAGAGTAAACTATGTGATGAATCGTAGCGAGTGATTTTTATGGTGATATTTCAATCGTAAGTTTACAATGATGGAATTTTGGAAGATTTTACAGTTTTCTTTAGGCTTCTTGCATTTTCACAGATTTTGTTATACTATATTTTGAGGATTATTAACACATGAAGATTTTTGGTAATTTTTAAATACTTGTAAAGTTTTTTTAGATTTTCATTAAAAATGAAAAATAGAGGTAAAGTAAAGAAACGAGAGATCGATCATTTTTCATAAAAATTTTTATTGCGAATTAATCAATTTCTGAAATATAACTATAAACCAATATAATCAGTCCCGTACAATCAAACAGAAAAATTCACTTCAATAAAAAATTTAGAAAAATTAATAAATTATTCTACTTTATTTCGGACTGTTTTTCTCAATAAGAATTTTGAAAAAATTCAAGTTTTTACAATCAAGATAGATGGTGAATTATTTTCGAAAATCAAAATTTACTGCATTTTTAAAAAGCTATTATTAAAAGAAATTGATTAAAAAATGCGTTAATAATTAAAAATGCTCAATTACTGATAAAATAATTGAAAAATCAACTAATTCGGAAAATTGGTGTTCTTATAATGAAATCATGATTTAGACTTTGAAATAAAAGTAACTTTGTCTTACTGATATCGATTCATTAGGAAGTCATTAGTTCGAATTCAAGTTTTAATGACTTTTTTAGAACAACTTTCATATCGAATTCACTACATAATAAAAGTCAAAAAGAGAGGCAACAAAAAAAAATTGAAAATACTCAGTGAAATGGAGATTAGAAAAATGTATTATAAAAAAATATTGTTTAATATAAACAAATTATTATAAAATAAAAGAATATTTTCTTCCTGATGATATCAGTGATTTAAATTCAATAAGTTTCGATGATTTTTATCCAATTATTTATTTTTATTTTTGAATTATTATGATATTATTTTTTATTACATAAAAGTTTGAAATAAAAATTCTAATGCAAAATGTGCAAACTGTTTGAAAATGGTAAATTTTTGCTCAAATGACTAAAAGATCAAACGACAAAAATACTGTAATCAAGAATGTCTAATTTAGGTACTCTAATTAAACAAATTTATTAGGTAATATCATTAAGGAAAATGTGTAATGTAGAAGGTAAATTTGAGTTGACTTTTTAAAAGTTTCGATTTCTCGCCAACTATCATAATGTCGATCAAGGAAATTTGTCTGATTTCTGTGTCTCTTGAATTGAATTCACAACAATTATTATTTTTTTACTCTAATTTTTTAATTTATTTGAGTTCAGAGTTGAGAATCAGCGTTAGAAAATCATAAGAGATGAAATTCAAACCAATTGATTAATCTTATCAATCTTGCTTCATAATTTTGTTTTTAAAAAATATTTGATTAGTAAAAATAACGTACTTCAAAAATAAAGGAACATGATAATAAATACAATGTAGAAGACTGAAACTTCCAGAAATTTTTCAAATGATCTAAAAACACTTTTTAAACAATAAAATTTTTAATTCCAATCAATATTCAAATTATAGTTCATAACTCCATTAAAAAAAAATTGTCTTTCTGATTAAGGTTTTTCATAATCTTTTGATATTTACCAAGTTACTTATAATCTACAGGGTGGTCCATTTTAATCTGTCGGTGGAAATATCTCAAAAAGTACGTCAGATACAAAAAAACGTTTCAGACAAAAGTTGTAGAAGACAGAGGGAGACATAAACTTATGCCAAACATATTGACCTTGGAAATGATTTTGAAGATCATTTGAAGGTCAAAGTGGTTTTTTTAAATGGAAACAACCATTTTTTCCCCGGATTTGAAAAGAACTGAAAATGTTACGTTAAAATGATGTATTAGGTAAGATCGTTTCAAGGTCATACAGGGTGGTCCATTTTAATCTGTTAATGAAAATATCTCAAAAAGTACGTCAGATACAAAAGAACGTTTCAGATAAAAGTTGTAGGAGACAGAGGAGGACATAAACTTATGCTAAACACATTGACCTTGGAAGTGATTTTGAAGTTCATTCAAAGGTCAGAGTGAATTTTTTAAGTGGAAACCACTATTTTTCTTATCGGATTTGGAAAGAACGGAAAATTTTACGTTTAAATGATGTATTGGGTAAGGTCGTTTCACGGTCATATGAATATCAAAAAAGCGATTATGACTTTGGTGAGGAATAAGTCAGAAAAGTCAGAAACGATGACAATGTTAAGAACCTTTATTCAAATGGTGGCGATCAATTACAAAAATTTGTTTTTATTTTTCCTTTTTTTATTGTGCCCTTGCCTCTCACACTTAACATTACAACAAGCTATTCATTAAGTGCTCGAAGTGAAACGACCTTACCCAATACATTATTTTAACGTAAAATTATCCGTTCTTTCCAAATCCGGAAAGAAAAATAATGGTTTCCATTTGAAAAAAATCACTTTGATCTTCAAAATCACTTCCAAGGTCAATGTGTTTGGCATAAGTTTATGTCCCCCTCTGTCTCCTACAACTTTTGTCTGAAATGTTTTTTTGTATCTGACGTACTTTTTGAAATATTTCCACCGACAGATGAAAATGGACCACCCTGTATATGATAACGTACTAAATATTCCGAAAATATGAAAAAGCAAAGAACGTACTTTTTGAAATATTTCCACCGACAAATGAAAATGGACCACCCTGTATATGATGACGTACTAAATATTCCGAAAACATGAAAAAGCAAAGCAAAGACCCTTCCCCCGCCTTTTTCCTGTTCCTCGAGTCTCAATTAACAAATAAAAAATCGTCTTCCACCTCTCCATAGTGCCAGTTATTCATCCCGCAATATTTCCGTTCAATTCAATCACAATTCAAATCGCTTTCCACAATACCACAATCGGGCCCAATATTATTATATTCCCCAGCCTTCCAATTAATCAATTATCATCCCGTATTTCCTATTCCCCGCTGCTAGATGAATAGATGAATAGTTCCTCCACCCATAATAATCAAACCCCACCGATCTCCCCTCATTCGTCGCCGTCGAAACGACCGGATGCGACAGGCTAAATTTATTAGTTTCCAAGAGTATAAGTTACTAACGATTTGGGATAACGTTACCGTATGCGCCATCCGCGGCGCCATTGTTGTCGTACTCGAAATCGCGCATGTGGCGGATATAGTTTCACGACTGTGATAATAAAGGTTTCACGGGCCTCGCCATTCCAAGGCGACAACATCTGTCGCTCACTCCATTCATTCACCGTTATCGCGGAATTCAATTTCGATACTTTTCGTACAAACATTGCGTAACTCAAACGTAACTTAACGTAACATACCGTAACAACTTAACTTAAAACGCAGTGCTTACGTTACGTTTAAGGGGATGTGGAAGTGATTTTCACTGTGTCTCTCTTCCTCTCATCCAGTTACCGTTCTACGTGTCTCTGTCGCTTTACAATAAGTTTATCGTGAATCAGCAATAAGTGCTATATTTTCAAAAATAGGTACATTAGGCAAGATTTGTTACTTTCGGCCGCCGAGTCAAATGTTCGTGCGAGAAACACAAACTTGAAACGAGGAAGAGAGGACTTTTTTCGAATGTTTGCTCGGCGAACAAAGCGGCCATTAATGACGAGAAACGGCATAGAGGGAAGTTTTTAGTGGCTCGCGGTCAAAAGAGGGCAAGCCACTTAACGGTAAGGCGATTTTCGTGTGTTATCGCGGGAGAGAACATGTAAAAAGTGGGTTGGTTACTTTGGCCCCGAGATTATTTAAGTGAGAAGGCTGTAGGGTATCTCGACTTTGAGAAATTTTGGGTGATGATGAAAAATTCAGTAGAAAACGTAAGAATTCTGTGATTTGTATGCCTTGAATTCAATGTCGTACTTTTGATGGATTTTACGGAATCTTTTAAACCACAAATTTGCAAAGATCAATTTTACGATACATATTTTTCAATGCACAAATCGAATATAAATATTTCGAGAATACTTCGATATTCTTAAAAACTATTTTTTCATAAATTTAATTCATACAATTTACCAATTTATTCATCGTAAGCTATTGAATATTCATCAGTAAAATTTATTATTATTGAATTACTTAAGTTCTAATTATTTCTAGTTATTTATTTCATTTATTAATTCTGATGTATCTAATTTATTATATTATTTTGTCATACATCTAATAAACCATACATCTATTTTACTGTATGATTCACAAAATAAATAATAATTAAGTGACAACTTATTGTCATGCACATTACTCCAAAATTTTAAAATACAAATACTCTTATACGATTCCAATAAATAAACGTAATAATTATTCAAAGTTTCTAAAGTTTTTTTAAGAAACCATAAAGATTCTAAATATTTCCCAATTGTTACAATAAATTGTTTTCATTTCAACAATTACATGAAGGCAGAAAAAAACTCCGAAACCCTCGCAGCGCTTTCTCCCCTCGCAAAAAATGCCTAATTACGTCTTCTAGTAAAAAGTCATTACCGATAAGACTTATCACTGAGGCCATAAATATCAAAATCAGCACACAAAATTATCGCCTTTTCACGCGTGCTCATTTATTTGCGAGATTTTATAATCTCGAACCGTAAATAAGCGGACCCTGCCCAAGGCGTGATACCCGCACTTGGCTCTAATTATTTCCGGTCGACTATCAAAAAAAAAGGCAAAAAACAAAGTTTTCATACAGTTTTGCGTGACCTTTAAAAATTAGAAACAAAAATTTAATGTTTTTATAGTAATATAACAATATATGGAAAAAATTTCAAAAAAGAAACATAAAAAATTAGATAAGAAACCTTGTAATTTGAAGGATTGGTTCTTTATTTAATTGCAATTGTGGTAAGTTGATTCAAATTTGGAATATGTACTTAGAAATCCTGTTTTTTGAGGAACTCGAATATTATTTACAATAATATAGTTAAAAATTTAAAAGAATGAATACTATACATGAAACAAACTTGAAAAAATTAAAAACCAATAAGAAATGCATTTAAACTCGTAAAAAATTAAGTTCGATAATGTAAAAAAATACATGAAAATTCTACGAAACTTGACAAATATTGAAGAATGAAGAAAATACCGAAAAACTTGAAATCTACGGTAAAAACATTTCTGTGATAACAAATAATACAAAATCATCAAATTCTATGAAAAATTCTTAATATCTGCAAAAAAATCTATCACAAAAAAAACTAAAATCCCTGTTAAATTCTATTAACACTGAATATACCTTGTAGAAAATTACAAAAAATAATAGAATAAAAATACTAAAAATCTAAAAACTTGGAATTCTCAAGTATAAAATTCTGTAAGTATAATATGTGGAAATCCGATGAGAGATAGAACTTCGAAACCAAAACATCCAATCCAAAACTTATAACATCGAATGTTCAAAACATCCACATTAATTAACATACATAACCCAAAACCTCTAAAACTAAAAAAAATTTCTAGAAAATCATTACTAATCAACTACTGCAAATTTTAGAGGTTATGAATTTTTTACGCAATTTTTTTCTTGAATTTATCCTCAATCGCTATCCTCAATCGCTCGCGAGCTTTTAAGAGTTTGAATGGTTCAATGAGATATTTTGTACTGTGGAAAAAATAGAATATGGAACTTTTAGGGTTTGGATATTCTGTACCCTAATCGTAGAAATCCAATAAAATACGGAAATTCATGAAAATACATGATATTTCGGAAAAAACTGAAAACACAAGAAATCTTTACTAAAAATCAATATGGATATAATTTACTGTGAAGCATATAGAATTACAAGAAATCTATTGCACTTTCGATTCTCTACAAAATTTTGCTAAATCATCGCTGAATCTAGAGCAGTCAAAATGGTTGACGCGGAATTGTCAAAACAGGCGGAACGTTTAGGAAAACAGTTCTTCCTTGCTACGGAGCGGAAGCAAATTCCGGGTGGCTGGCGAAATTTCGGGGCGCGACACGCCCGGAATCAAAACGGCCGTGCGCCGACGGCCGAAATTAACTGTCAATCTCAATTTCTCCCCCAGGATCGTGGTGGCGTCCCCTTTTCCCGTCCACTGTCACGCGGGCATCGCTCCGGCATCAATTATAATCGGGACGAGGAACTTGCACGATACATATTCAAATTGGATTTTGTTTCGCCTTCGCAACGATTGACAATATGTGACTCGGAGCCTGACGCTAATGGATGATAAAATTTCCTTGCGGTTTCCGTAATTTTCCGAGGGTCAGGAAATTAAGAATGCGAGACTCAGTTTTTAAGCTGTGTATAGAAGCACTTATTATTTACATATTTTTTTTGTTGAATTACATGTTATTATGTATGAAAACCATGTTATTGAATTTTTATATTTCTCAAGTCACTGAGTTTTCTAAAATGTTTTTATTTTTTTTCTCATTGTTCGTAATTATTGAACTTAAAGAATATGAATAATAAATTATTAATCTTCCGAAATTCCCTGATATCGCAGTTCTTGCTACGATGTAACGCGGCTCATCACGCGTTCGAATCTGATACGGCGTCATCGGCTGCCGAGCGTGATGACAAATTGTCTTTGTCCGAAATTCATTACGTAAACGAACGAGTCCCCGATATGTACCTTTGATGTATCGTTTCGACGCAACCGGGAAAACGGGCGTCCCCAATCAGCCGGACATCCAAAGGAAAATTATGTTTTTTTTTTCACGAGTTATTCATTTTGTCCTCATTATTTGAGGTTGCTTTGCTTCGGTCTCATCAAACGTTTATATTAAGGAAATGGGAGCGTCGCTGAGTTTCCAGTGAGTGCGAGAGAGATGCATAAAATGGAAACCGCACTAGAGCGAGAGAGACACCAAAATCAAAGCTCTCGTCGCCTTTATACCTACTACACTCGCTCTTTATAAAATGCACCGAAAAACTGATTAGGCTGGCTGAAACAAACGTTCGGTTATTAATGTTTCCAAAATTTAAGAAACTTTCATTGATTTCGTAAATTATTGTACTGATTCAATCCAAAAATTTCTGAAATATAAGCTCTTTTTTCCAACTCACCGATCATGCAATTTAAATTTTATTTTTCTGCACCTACATCCAAACCATTTCCCAAAAACCTCCCTCGAAATTCCCTTTCTTGTTAGTCCCTTAACAAATCCTTAACCTATCTTCCAAACTCAGATATTACGTTTTCCATGATTTAGAGCGTTTCCAGAATCGTTTGACACCGTGTTGAATGAGTTTCACGGAGGGTAGAAAAAGGATCGCGGGTCACATTTTTATCAGCGACGTAGCAGATTGCGATAAACGTAGATATCGTGACGAATCGACGGCAACGTCTCTAAGGGGAGCGGTCCATTCAGCGGGAAAAGTTAATATTCTATGAGGAATTTGTCGGAAAATTCGAGGGACGATGACGCAATAAAGCGGATAAACGTCTAAAGTACCGAGTCATTTCCAGGTAATAGATTGAATCGTCCCAAGCAGTAATGCAGTTTCATCATGGCGACTGAAATCACTGAAATTTTGTCCGCAGCAACGACCATTTCAGTCCTCCGAGAGGTTTAGTTTTTATCCATACCTCCGGAGAAAGTAATAGCTTTCCTTCCCATCCGCGCGATCGTAATTAACGTCGATTCTTCCGGGATTTCGGAAATTGCTTTTCGCCCCGGAACAGCCGACATTTCAGGTTTTGCATTTGTATTACGTGACGGGAAACACCATTTTTAGTTTTTTTTTTTCGAATAATTTTTTTTTTTAATATTTCCTTGGTACTGAAACAACTTTAACAATCTTATTATATTATTATGGATTCCTGTATAGCTCATAAGAATTCAATGTTCTCAGATCAAAGTTCTAAAAGTTTTCAATATTTCATAGACTTTTAGAAAATAATACCTACATTTATTACAAATATTTTATGAATTTCTAGTTTTCGTATTTTATAATATTTTTAAAATGCTGTAAAATTTTCTGGTTTTTATAGAATGATTTCTATAATTAGTTATTGTAGTAATGAAAATTACAACGATTTTTGACTATTTACATTGATTTTTCTGTCAATTTTCAATACCCTCTATTTGTTTTTGAATTTTTCCAGTAATACAATCTACAGAATTTCCTGGTATTTTTATAAATTTATTAAGAGATTCAAATAATTGAATATTCTAAAATTCATAATTATATACGATTTTGACCATTTACATTGATTTTTCTGTCAATTTTCAATACCCTCTATTTGTTTTTGAATTTTTCCAGTAATTATACAATCTACAGAATTTCCTGGTATTTTTATAAATTTATTAAGAGATTCAAATAATTCAATGTTCTAAAATTCATAATTATATACCATTTTGAAAAGATTATTTTCACAATATATGAATATAGATATAAATATATAAATGTGACGCGATCTGAGAAAAGACGGCTAACAAGGGGACCCCGGCAGATGTCCCTTCGATTTCGAGCTCAAAGTTTTTATGGACGAAAATTTCGTAAAAATATTTGACACGTGTTTCAGCGTTTTCTCCAGTGGGCCTTTTTTCAGAGTAAAAAAATATGAGAAATCCAGTTGCGCATTACAGTCGCCTTTAGGACCTATGAATGTCCATTAGAGTTGAATGATTCGATGGCTCGACTAGTTGAGCCATTGTATATCACGCGCAGGATGCGAGTTCGAGTCCCGTAGTTTCACTTTTTTTTTTTTACGTACATTTATTTGTTCAAGTAATTCAACATTTATTTACAGTTTACAGATTCCCAAATTATTATTAGTGTTCTTCATACGAATTGCA